>JAMPIV010004897.1:0-265000 GCA_024509875.1 Oreohelix idahoensis
TCATAACCGCTGATAAATACCGATGAACAAAATCCTCTTACGAATAGTCATCGACTGAGACAAAAAGTTTAATCGAAGCATGCAAATTGGCAACTTCTTGTTTCTTCTGAAATTTGCTAAACAGAAGGCAAAGACAAGATTTGCAATAAGAAAAGAACCTTACGACAACTTTGTCCTGGTGACAAAGCATTTGTATTTTTTACTACCTTGTAGGGAAAACAGACTTCTTATTTCTTGGAAAAGTCCGTACGATATATTCTCGAAAATTTCCGATGTTGACTACATTGTCGATATTGATGGAAAGCATAAAACCTTCCACATCAATATGCTTACGGAATTCCATGAACGTCCGGATTATTTACAGCCCTATTTTTCCAGGCAACGGACGATTCTCATGTCAAACATGGTCATTACTCATCACTGTCTGTAATACAGGATGAGGAAACAAGTTTTTCGGATGTTAATCTTCCGCTTTCCGATTATTCCACTTCATTCGAGAGAATCATGTATAAACATTTACTGTTTCTCCGAATTTGGTCCCTCTAGGGGGGGGGGGGGGGGTGGGGGGGGGGGGGGGTGGGGAGACAGCGACAAGTTTCGGCTATGTTACAAACATTTCAGATGTCCTCACTGACATCCCTGGACAAACTCATGTCATTGAGCATGACATTGTTCTAACTGAACATACTCCAATTAGGGTTAGACCTTATCCTATCCCTATACATTTCCAAACACAGGTTGAAAAGGAGTTGGATGAAATGATAGATTTACAAATAATCGAACCATCCACTTCTGCATATTCTTCGCCGATGGTTATTGTTCGTAAAAAAGACAATAACATACGTCTTTGCGTTGACTATCGCAAATTGAATCAAGTAACGAAGTGCGATGCCGAACCTATGCCTTTACTGGAAGAGCTACTTACTCGACTCTCCAAATCTCATTTTTTCACTAAACTTGATTTGTCTAAAGGATATTGGCAAGTTCCTTTATCTGAACGCGCCAAACCTCTCACGGCTTTTTCAACACCTAGAGGTTTGTTCCAATGGAATTTTATGCCTTTCGGTCTTATGAACGCACCAGCTACATTCGTACGCATGATGCGCCGAATCCTATCTTATCGATCAGATGTCATTGCATATCTAGACGACATCTGTCTTTTCAGCGATACTTGGGAAGATCACTATTCAGGGTTAGATGAATTGCTGTCTACTTTCTACGCGAGTAAAACCTGACAGCGAAACCCTCTAAAGCCTATATTGGTTTTAGCGAAATTTCTTTCCTAGGCCACCGAGTTGGTCATGGTTTCCTAAAGACAGAGGACCATAATACTAGTAAGATACTTAACATCTCAATCCCTAAGACTAAAAAACAGGTGAGAAGTCTGTTAGGTCTTATTCAATTTTATGGCAGATTCATTCAGAATCTATCCTCTATCATGGCACCTCTCTCAACACTACTAAAGAAAGGTTCGCCTAATGTGGTCCACTGGTCTCAGGAATGCCAATGCTCTCTGGATAAGATTAAAACACTGTTTTCAACACCACCTATTTTAGTTTTACCTACTACAGATAAGACATTATGTTCTTCGTAGTGACGCTTCATCCACTGGGATTGGAGCGGCACTAATGCAAGAGTACTCTGGAACTCTGCATCCTGTAATGTATATTTCCAGAAAACTTAATGCGGCAGAAAGGAATTATTCGGTTTTAGACCGTGAGCTATTAGCTATGGTTTGGTCAATCCTCAAACTACAGAGATTCCTTCTAGGCGCACATTTCATAGTAGAAACCGACCAAAAAGCTCTTACTGCTATACAGAGTAAGAATTTGAAGAGCTCGAGGTCTACTCGATATGCAATTGCTCTTCAAACTTTTCATTTTTCGGTACGAGCTATCCGTGGATCAAGATAACGTGATGGCAGAACATTTTGTCTAGATGCCCACATGATTTCCACCTGACGGTTGGTCCTTGGACTTCTTGACACTCCAACTCTACAACAGTTTTTTTTTCTATATCAAGATAAATACACATTGTAATTGGTAATATAGTGATTGTATCACTACTATCACTACGTTCATTGATATATATATTCACCGATACTCGTTGATGATTTTTCTTTTTTGTCAATCATGTACTTATAGTGCTTAAATATGAAATTGTTATATGCATTGTGTCATTGCCAGCATTGTAGTATACGTTGGTGGCACCTCCCTGGAAACATTTATGCTTAAGAGAAATACTTTCTCTGAGAGGTTGAGATGTATTCTCACCAGTCGATCTATATTTCGACTTTGCCTTAATTTGGCTTATAAATTCCAGATATTTCTCAGCTGCGCAGTATTTGTGCGTTGTGAGCCTATTGTTTTTGCTCTCAGATGAAAAAAAAAATGATTTTCATTTTTTTTCCCCGGGGGGTGTGGTAGTCTGTTGCGCACATATTCTTTTGTGTGGCGCACAGATTACGGTCGTTAAGCATACAAATGGAAAATGTAATTATTTGTCTGATAAAAATATATTTATCTTTGAATTCACGATTATTAGTCTAAGGGACAGAACTCAGATTAGTCGATGTGTATTCATTCTGTGAGTTATCTGTTCTCGTATCTTTCCTGAAGATCGAACTCAGCGTAGGGATCTAGGTTTACAGCAATCTATTCTTTGTTTGGTTAGAAATAGATTGTTCTTGCTTCAGAATATCTATGGCCCGAATCTATGTGTATTTCTTGTCTATGTAGGACGAGACTGTCTTATATCTTAATATCTTTGTATGTCTAAGTTGAACTATATCTTCGGTGTCGAACTTGGGGTCATAGGTTGTTCGGCGGATGTGTCGCTAAGTTGAGGTGAGAAGGTTCTGCCCTGATGGGTGCTGTGTTATTTGTAGCGGCCTGTCGCCGGAAAAAGTGATCTCTATATTAATGGGGAAAGAGATAGTCTCTTTAGACATATCATGTATTATTCACCCCAGTGTTCATTCTTACTGCCAAGGAAGGGCAGAATCATATTCTAGTGTATTTCTGATACCAAGGTAAAGACGCATTTCTTATGAACTTTTCCTGAGTCATTGTATTCGATGAGCAGTCGTACGGCTGTACGTTTAGACGAATATTAACCAGATGAAGATGACATTCATATCTAGCAGCACCATATTATGTGATGAAGTCAATTGTATAAATGGTAGAAGCTACAAAGCAATGAGGACATTTAATGTATGATCAGCTTTGATTGCGCTTCATAGTTTTTGTATCCTTGGGGAGCGACAACTCACTGGGAGGAGAAGCCATTTTGAATTCTATATTTTCCAATCATCGAGGAGAGAACAGGGATGCCCCTTACTATCACCTGATGAGTCCAGAGATCACTGCTACAGAAGAGAACCCACTACTAGTGGTTCAATATTATTATCAAAGAAATATGTGCGGAACTTTACCCAAAGGAATCTTCGCTAGATGAGGTTAGGTCTAGGAACCATTTTGAATATATTATTTATGAACTGACGTGCTCTGTCAGTGAAGACAGATGATTATCTATATTGGAATCACTGAATGTTTGTCTACTGAGATTCCATTATGCTGTCATGCAACATGAATGCCGATTTAAAACTGTAGACTATTGTTACACGTATTTGATGATGTTGTGCCAACCTGTTTCCTGTTCCTGTGTCGTCGAAGTGTGTGACCATTAAATACAAGAAAACGTAAACAGTAGTTCGTCTTACACTTCCTGCCACGAGTGAGTGAGATTGCCCTATTGTCAACTCTCAGAACATTTTCCAGCATTCGCGTACTGTTGTATCCTCACTCCAAATCAATACACCACTGCGTAGGTCGAGTTGACCTTTGGTTTGTCTTCATGTTTGACAACACCTATCGAACACGATTACTACAAACACCTCAAGTAACACTGGTGGTCAAGCAACGCCAACACTGGTGACCGAAGATTAGACCATATCAACACTGCACTTTATCACCCTCCAACTAGTATTCCGGACTTTTCCGCTATGGATCTCATTATACTTACACTGTGCACGTTGAACAGATAAAGGGACTAGGCATCGTCATCATCTAATTTTTAGATCATTATGCAGCATGGAGGTGATAAGACAGATGGCATCCTTAATGAAACCTATGTCAAAGCCCAAACTCTCACTTGCCAGCTCCATACACAACTTTATGTAAATCCAATACCATAATTCCCGCCGTAAGTACGTCGGTCGGTCACATCATGCACACCGTCATTTGCGAACTTTTCTATTTTCGACAGAGTACATTAACTTTCAACCACAGCTAAGGGGTGCAACTGTAGTTGAAAGTTAGACAATAATTGTATTGTTTCCCTTATATGTACTCTACCGAAAATAGAAAAGTGCGCAAATGACGGTGTGCATGAACAGTTTGATTACTGAAAGAAGCCAACAACACAATTGATAAACAGTACATGAACTGACGACAGGAAGGTGCGGAGATGCAGATTAAATCAACAGACAATCAAGATATTCTTCTGTCCAGTTTCATTCGGGAACGGATTTAACTCATCATTTTCTTAAAAATAACCTTTAAATGTAAGTTTTTGATTGTTTCTTCAAGACAAAATTTTAATTCAAAGTATTTTAGACTTATTATTATGGATCAAAATGATACGATGGCTGCAATTAAAAACCTGTCAATTTTGCTATTATTATAATAATTATATATATATATATATATATATATATATATATATATATATATATATATATATATATATATATATATATATATATATATATATGTGACAGGGGCGCTAGGGGTACCTCACACCCAAGACCCGTGCACCAAGAAAATTTATAAAGGATCGTTTGACAGGGGTTGCAATTATTGGTTGCTTGCAACCCTCTCAGCAGCAGACTTAACAAGTCAAGCAACCCAAAGCCTTATGCAGATCAACATTTAATTCTACCGAACAGAACCGAACACCAAACAAACAATCCAACAAACAATCCAACGAACACCCAGTTCAGTGTTCATAGACTGTCTGAAAAACAATAAATAAAACAATGTCTAAGTGAACATTAATAGCATGGATAATAACACTTACCATAAAGAAAACATGCGCCCACCTGATATCATCAACTATCTCACACACTCATGCGTGTCGTCCAATGCGACTAGTATGGTGTTGTGCATGAGGCTGGCAATCGCACCGGGTAACATAGGTTGCTACCGAAACCACTACTGCAAGAGCATCTGAATGCTTCATGCTGAGACAAACCACACCGGTGGCCCCATGCTCCCTCAGGAGCGGAGGAGAGAAATATACAACTCTAAGTACGCCCACGTGCTCTCACAAACCATGTTCACATAACAATAATAATCAACTGGACATAAAATAATATTCTTCAATACATGTACAACAAATAATCTCAATAATGAGAATTAACTACTACCTCTCAACCGACCCACATCAATACTCGTTCCCGCACTCTGAACATGTCGTAAGTGACGACTGGTGCGCCTGGCCACTGTGGTAAAGTGGGATGTTATAAATATTTATAGGGGACTTAGTGTACTGACTGAGATCAGCTGTGAAGGTATCTATATCTAATAAGAGTAGTGTATTATAGATAACCTTACTTACTGCCACATATGTATACCTCAGTCAGAATTATTCTGGAATAGTGTGATGACTACGTTATATGTCTAGGGTATGTGTATGATGAAGTGTAAGTCATAACAACAACAGACAGATAAACAATTTAATTTATTCCACCACACTTGACAACACTGTGACACTCACATACATATAACACTCTAAGAGGATATCTTAAAGGAGTCACTGATAACTTTTCAAATAACAATATGTATTCAGTGCTGTCATGAATGTATATGTGTCCTGATTCAAATACAAAGGGAACCAGGAATCACAATCAATTTTAATTACAAGTTATATGTACAGAATTTATTAATATGATTCTTATAGTGACATATATTATTAATGGTATCCTATGTGTGGCAGTTGTGTAGTGGTAATATGAGGTAATACTGGTTTTGTTTTGTTCAAGCTCTGTTGGTATTTGTCATCATGACTTCAATAGTTTGTTTCTATTGGAACTAGTATTGGAGATGTTCTCAGTTCCTGGTATTAAAACAATTAAATTCCCCTCTTAATTTTAGGTTATAATGTCATTTTAAGATGGGGGTACATAATGTTGAGCTCCATGGCCACACTCTCTTATCTTGCGTGATGACTGCAGTAAAAGACTCCTCTGCTCGATTATTTAAATGAGTTCTGGAGCCACCCCACTGGTTGCTATATGGACCAAGGAGTATGCTGTCCACCTCTGGCTTCAGCAAAGCTCTGACCAGGTGCTGCTCAATAACTTTAAGACCACGGTCCCTGAAACAAGAAGGTTGTACCTTCTACGTCAGAACTAATTTATACTCCATTTCTACACTGAGCACAATACATCACAAACATTGAGTTCAGAGCGTTAGGCCAACTGTCAGCTTCATCTGAAATACTTTATACCAGTATTTCCCTCCCTAATGGTTACTACGCCTCTGCAATTCCAGCATTATTTCTTTCAAGTTAATAATCTAGGTGTCAGTGTACTGTTTGGCCATTCCATGCAGTTTTACTTTCCTCCGACACCTTCTGTTCAGGCTGGAGCACTATAGGCTTTACATCATGTTCGCTACTGAACCACACATATATACAGACATAAATTATCAATTTACATTCAATTTTCATTAAAAGATATTGAATATTTCAAGCTTACCACAATTCATGGAAATAATAATAAACAGTTTCGTTGACTGGCAATGAATATAGCACAACTCCGATCTGCCGATGTCCCAGGCTTTATTTTATAAAAAATATACACTGGTGCTCAACGCACTGCTTCTTAGTAGGTTTATTACAAGATGTGGCAATGAACAGACGCTCTGAATTGTGTATATTCGCAGCTCTACCCAATCACACCACGTCTACACATCTTTTCAAAAAAGTACCCCTTTCTCACGTTTCCCCTGACAACACAAGATAGTATTTATAGTCCGACCAATCGTGTTTAGTCTTTCATTTGTTGCGCTCCAATCACATAGGAGTTAACATGGTAGGCTATTTCCGTAACGTAATGTTTTTTCAAACACGTTATAAAAAAATTTTATGAGCAGAAATGATTTCATGCTGTCAGGCACCCCCACTATTTTATTTTGGCCATAAATTGGTAATTCCTAGACTATTTGCGTAACGTTTTACATATTCTTTGTCAGCAAACCCTAAGGAACCCAAATATACGAATTTAAGGGAGCTAGGTGGCTGCGTTCAAAATGTACATTTTCTACCACCTCCTGTTCACTTCAACCCCCATGTGGTGTCTGGGTACTGTCATGTTTTCAAACGTAAACCGGTCTAATGTCATAATTCCCAATAAGCGTTTTTCAGGATTTTAAAACCTAACTCTGGTATGGGTAGTGAATTTTATCACTGTCGATTTGAAATAAAGTTAGTGCATGTGGCCTTACACGCGTGATGGCAGCAATTGTGTATCGCGCGACGCGTGTTTAGTGTTGCAGGTGTCCCTGCTTTCTGCCTCTCCCTTCTCTCTATCCTTTAGTCCATCTGTCTTTTAGTTACGCCGTGTATAAAATGGAATGAATGAAATATTAAATTTAGGTCATTGATCAGCTTGCGTATCTCAAGGTTTTTCCAAGAAATACAGTACACGTTTCATTGAAGAAAGCGTGCAGCGACACAGTAGGCTTTTACTATCAACGTGAAAGCGTTACAATTTGCCGACGAAGTAGAAAACAAGGGGGATTTCGAGTACAGGCATTGTGACAGCACTGTTCTTTACCATTCTTCTTTCCTTTTATTAAATTTATTTGTTAGGCTTTGCATTTACGTTTTAATTTATATATGGGGATTAGAATAATTCACGACATCTCCCCTCTTAAAACAGACATTATATGTCAGTCCTTTATTCTATATACACATAGAGAAATTTATTATTATTTCTGGGGTTTACGGTGATTCTCATCACACGGATGGCGGCTTAAAAAAAATCCGCTCCCAAATTTGTTTTTTCCAGATATATACTCAATGCTAAAATTATAGGGAGCCAAAAGCAAGGACCATCGGAGTAACCTAGAGTTCTCATGCCTAGCCTGGGCTAGAAACGATAAAGGTTTGTGATCCGTTTGCAACTTAAATGCCTTCCCATACAGATAAATATTGAATTTCTTTATTGCCCATATTACTGCAAGACATTCTTTTTCGCTAGTTGAGTAGTTGATTTCAGCTTTATTCAATTTTCTGCTAGCATATGCCACTGGGCTTAATTCCCCATCCAATGCATCTGATTTCTGTAGTAGAGTTGCACCCAACCCAATATTACTGGCATCCGTCCTTACTATGAATTCTTGACTTAAGTCAGGTAATTTCAAAATAGGTTTACTTGTGAGCTTTTCCTTCAATTCTTGGTAAGCCATTTCACATTGTGGTGTCCATGTAATGCGATCTGGATGTCCTTTACGTGTCAAATCAGTTAACGGTGCACATATGGAATTAAAGTTTTTGATATACTTCTGGTAGAAACCACATAATGAGACAAAGGATCTCACGTCCTTCTTGGTTTGTGGTCTCGGGGCTTTCTTTAGTTTCTCTAAATTCTTTGGGTCAGGGGTCATGTTTCCCTGATAAACTGTGTGTCCCAAAAATTCCAATTCTTTACATCCAACGCAACATTTGGTTGGTCGGGCTGTTAAATTTGCTTCCCTAAGTCGATCAAACAGCATCTTCAGAGAGTCAATGTGTTCCTCAAATGTTTCTGTTGCTATAAGGATATCATCCATGAAATTTGTTATACATGGATTATTCAGAGGGTCCAATAATTTTCTCATCATTCTAGAGAAGACACTAGGCGCATTCTTCAATCCAAATGGCAATCTATTAAACTCATAGTGTCCTTCTGAGGTACTAAAAGCTAGGTATGGTCTAACCTCAGGCTTTACTGGAATCTGATAGTATCCTTTACTCAGATCCACTTTTGAGAAATATTTAGCTTTATTTAGTCTGGCAAACAGCTGATTTGTATCCGGCAATGGATCCACCTGTCCTTCTGTAATAGCATTCAGTCTCCTGTAATCTATACAGAGTCTATGTTCTCCAGAGGGCTTCCTTAAGAGTACAACACCGGAACTATATGAGGATTCACTGTGCGAAATAATTCCTTCCTTCAACAGATAGTCTATCTCTTCCTTCAAAGCTTTCTCCTTAGCAAACGGAATCGAATATGGTTTCATACAGACAGGTGTGGGGTCTATCAGTTTCATATCATATTCCAATAGGTTTGTATGCCCTGGTCGGTCTGTTAACACCTCTGCATGATTATTTAGAACCTGTTGCACTCTCTCTTTCTGAGTTTTCGTTAAATGTGTACTGATTTTCACCTGTGCTGCTGTCTCACAGGGGTGTAATGGATATTCAAATGATGAAAGTGGTTCCTTTTTCATCTCCATGGCGATGGACAAGGTCAACAAGTGTGTCTCTTCCTGATGTTCTCTTTCCAAATATTTCTTCAGGAGATTCACATGATAGATTTTTTTCTTTCCCCTTCTTATCTATCTTATAATTTGTTCTAGACACCTTCTCTAAAACTGTATATGGACCTTGCCATCCAATCTGTAACTTATTCTGACTCCCGGGGAGAAGAAGCAGTACCTTCTCTCCCACAGCCAAATCTCTGTCTTTCGCCTTCCTGTTATAATAGGCAGCATGTTTCTTCCTGGCTTGTTTCAAATTTTCATTGGCAAGTTTCCAGCCAGTTTTTTAACCGAGTGGTCAGCTCATTCACATATTGGTATGAAGATGTAATGTTTTCCTCTGCCTTTTCATCAGTCCACGTTCTTAACAAAGCTTCGAGTGGACCTTTTATTGGCCTTCCAAACAATAATGTTGCCGGGGCCATACCGGTTGAACTATGGGGTACCTCCCGATAAGCAAAGAGGGCGGCGTGCAGGTACTGGTCCCATGTATCTGGTTTTTCGTGTGCCAACTTTCTCAGGATCGACATCAACGTGCCGTTAAATCTTTCCACTTGGCCGTTCCCTTGGGGATGGTACACACTACAATGGAAGTGTTTGGCCTGGAAGATCCTGAAAACTTCTTCAGTTAGTTTCCCCTTGAACTGAGAGCCATTATCAGTCAAGATTTGATTGGGAAAGCCTAACCTTGTGAAAATTGTGAGCAATGCCTCTGCCACATGTTTAGAATCAATCGATGACAGGGCTACTGCCTCTCCCCACATAGAACAAGTGTCCACCAGAGTCAGAATGTAGCTGTTCCTTCTCTTGGTTCGGGTGAGAGGTCCCACAAGATCCACGGCAACTCTCTCAAAGGGTGTTCCCACTATGGGCATTTCCCCCAGAGTTGCTGGTGCAGTCCAATGTTTAGGTGCTACTCGTTGGCACTCTGGACAGGATTTTACATATCGTTTGATATCTTCAGTTATTCCTGGCCAGAAATAATGACAAGCTATTCGCTGTCCTGTTGCGCTGATTCCCATATGACCACTGAAGGGAATCGCATGCCCTAGTTCCAACACTTTAGTCCTATATGAAGTGGGAAGGACCAGCTGTCCGTGACCATTGGATTCAGATCCAGCCTTCCTATATATCAGTTTGTTCTTCATATAAAACTCTCCCTTGCCTGGAGGTGTATGAGATTTGGGCAACTTCTTGAAACATGGCTTGAGTGTTTTGTCCTCAGCCTGTGCCTTCCTCATCTCATCTGGGTGAGTATTTATTGGATTATCCTCCTCCTTTTTAGACTGTGATCTGGTCTGCACTGTTGCCAATATCACAGGTCTCTGGGATTCCCCAAGAAGACATATCTACACCCCAATATCAGAGGGTAGATTGGCTCATTTATCACTGCTGCTTTTATGATTCCTTCCACATATCGCGTTTTCACTTTTATTCGGGCGACGGGAAGTGTCATGGTAGCTACATCCTTGGTTGCAGTTTGAATCTCCACTGTTTCTGTGGTGTATTGATCGGCCTGCACCAGGTGAGAACTCACAACGGAATCGTAATCTAAACCGGTATCATATAAACACCTTATAGTGACACCATTACAGATGACATCTTCACACACTGGGGGGTGGTATGGTTCCTGTAGTTCTTCAGGTTTGACCTTCTTTTCCCTTTTCCCCGATGTCATAGCAGCACAATGAGGAGGTTTCCTTCTACAATGGTCAGTGTCATGATTGTTCATCTTACAATTTTTACACCACCTTTTTCCTTGGTTGTAAGATTTTCTTTCATCATATTTCCTTTCATCGAATTGTGGGGTTTTATTTTTATTTTCATACCGTAGCCTATCAAACTGGTGCTTACCTTTGTTTTGATCCCTAGGATCAAATTTATTAAAGTTCTGTGGTGCCCTAAAGTTATCCACTTGTTTCTTTTTATTACCTGTTACCTCTGCTTGAGCTGCTTGATACCTTTCAGCAACATTTAGCAACTCACCCAGCCTCTCTGCACCTTGTTCCATGAGAAACTTTCTCAGGTCTGGAGCCATGGACTCTCTTAATTGCTCTATAAGGACCATTTCCTTAAGATCTTGGGTTTTCCCCAGAGAAGTCCATTTCTCCAAGTATGTCTCTATTCGTGCAGAGAACTGGTGATAGGTTTCACCTGACAGTAGTATAGCATTCCTAAATTTTTTCCTATAAAATTCTGCATTCTTTTCATATCTTAACAAAAGAGCCTGCTTTAGCATGTCATAATTTTCCTGATCACTTCTGCTCATTTTTGCAAAAACTTCATAAGCTGCCCCACGAAGTCCCTGAGATAACTTTAAGCTCCACCTTTCTCTCTCTAACCCATATGTGGTAGCTAATAGTTCATACCTATTTAGATAGCTCTCTATATCATCGTCTTTCTCAACAAAATGATCTAAATGAAAATTCATAGCTGAGGTTGAGGCTCCCTGGCTAGCAGTAGCATCAGAGGCAAAGGGACTGGCACCATTTTCAGGAGCATGGCCTTGAAACTCAAACTCCCTAAGTCGTAACTCATGTTCCCTTTGTAATCTCTTCTCCTCCTTTTCTGCTTCCCTCTCTGCAGCTAATCTCTTGTCTTCTCTTTCTGCAGTCAATCTTCTTTCTTCGGCTTCCCTTTCTGCAGCTAATCTTTTGTCTTCTCTTTCTGCCTCCAATTTCTTAGCCTCAGCCTCAATCTGCAACCTCTTAGCCTCAGCCTCAATCTGCAACCTCTTAATCTCTTTTTCAGCTTCTATTCTCTTATCTTCGGCCAATCTTTCAGATTCTAATTTTCTTTCGGCCTCTTTTTCTAATCTTCTTTCTTCCCGTTCAATATATTTGTCACATTCAGCAGTGACATAAGAAATCATAATTTGTCCGTCCATTCCTAACTCTTTCGCAGTCTGTACAGCAGCAGATCGAAATTTTGCCAGGTCGGCCATTGTCCAACAGATAAATGTCTAAACAATTTTATCTATGACTAATTAACTCAAGACAACACAGGCACTGTGAGCTCAACCTTATTTATTTTCACCCAAGGATACCTTTTAATTCTTATTATTCCCTGAAGTGAGTTACCCCCAATATTTGTAATAGGGAAAGATTCAAAATCCCGAGGGCGAGACCCCAATATATGTGGTAAAGTGGGATGTTATAAATATTTATAGGGGACTTAGTGTACTGACTGAGATCAGCTGTGAAGGTATCTATATCTAATAAGAGTAGTGTATTATAGATAACCTTACTTACTGCCACATATGTATACCTCAGTCAGAATTATTCTGGAATAGTGTGATGACTACGTTATATGTCTAGGGTATGTGTATGATGAAGTGTAAGTCATAACAACAACAGACAGATAAACAATTTAATTTATTCCACCACACTTGACAACACTGTGACACTCACATACATATAACACTCTAAGAGGATATCTTAAAGGAGTCACTGATAACTTTTCAAATAACAATATGTATTCAGTGCTGTCATGAATGTATATGTGTCCTGATTCAAATACAAAGGGAACCAGGAATCACAATCAATTTTAATTACAAGTTATATGTACAGAATTTATTAATATGATTCTTATAGTGACATATATTATTAATGGTATCCTATGTGTGTCAGTTGTGTAGTGGTAATATGAGGTAATACTGGTTTTGTTTTGTTCAAGCTCTGTTGGTATTTGTCATCATGACTTCAATAGTTTGTTTCTATTGGAACTAGTATTGGAGATGTTCTCAGTTCCTGGTATTAAAACAATTAAATTCCCCTCTTAATTTTAGTTTATAATGTCATTTTAAGATGGGGGTACATAATGTTGAGCTCCATGGCCACACTCTCTTATCTTGCGTGATGACTGCAGTAAAAGACTCCTCTGCTCGATTATTTAAATGAGTTCTGGAGCCACCCCACTGGTTGCTATATGGACCAAGGAGTATGCTGTCCACCTCTGGCTTCAGCAAAGCTCTGACCAGGTGCTGCTCAATAACTTTAAGACCACGGTCCCTGAAACAAGAAGGTTGTACCTTCTACGTCAGAACTAATTTATACTCCATTTCTACACTGAGCACAATACATCACAAACATTGAGTTCAGAGCGTTAGGCCAACTGTCAGCTTCATCTGAAATACTTTATACCAGTATTTCCCTCCCTAATGGTTACTACGCCTCTGCAATTCCAGCATTATTTCTTTCTAGTTAATAATCTAGGTGTCAGTGTACTGTTTGGCCATTCCATGCAGTTTTACTTTCCTCCGACACCTTCTGTTCAGGCTGGAGCACTATAGGCTTTACATCATGTTCGCTACTGAACCACACATATATACAGACATAAATTATCAATTTACATTCAATTTTCATTAAAAGATATTGAATATTTCAAGCTTACCACAATTCATGGAAATAATAATAAACAGTTTCGTTGACTGGCAATGAATATAGCACAACTCCGATCTGCCGATGTCCCAGGCTTTATTTTATAAAAAATATACACTGGTGCTCAACGCACTGCTTCTTAGTAGGTTTATTACAAGATGTGGCAATGAACAGACGCTCTGAATTGTGTATATTCGCAGCTCTACCCAATCACACCACGTCTACACATCTTTTCAAAAAAGTACCCCTTTCTCACGTTTCCCCTGACAACACAAGATAGTATTTATAGTCCGACCAATCGTGTTTAGTCTTTCATTTGTTGCGCTCCAATCACATAGGAGTTAACATGGTAGGCTATTTCCGTAACGTAATGTTTTTTTCAAACACGTTATAAAAAAATTTTATGAGCAGAAATGATTTCATGCTGTCAGGCACCCCCACTATTTTATTTTGGCCATAACTTGGTAATTCCTAGACTATTTGCGTAACGTTTTACATATTCTTTGTCAGCAAACCCTAAGGAACCCAAATATACGAATTTAAGGGAGCTAGGTGGCTGCGTTCAAAATGTGCATTTTCTACCACCTCCTGTTCACTTCAACCCCCATGTGGTGTCTGGGTACTGTCATGTTTTCAAACGTAAACCGGTCTAATGTCATAATTCCCAATAAGCGTTTTTCAGGATTTTAAAACCTAACTCTGGTATGGGTAGTGAATTTTATCACTGTCGATTTGAAATAAAGTTAGTGCATGTGGCCTTACACGCGTGATGGCAGCAATTGTGTATCGCGCGACGCGTGTTTAGTGTTGCAGGTGTCCCTGCTTTCTGCCTCTCCCTTCTCTCTATCCTTTAGTCCATCTGTCTTTTAGTTACGCCGTGTATAAAATGGAATGAATGAAATATTAAATTTAGGTCATTGATCAGCTTGCGTATCTCAAGGTTTTTCCAAGAAATACAGTACACGTTTCATTGAAGAAAGCGTGCAGCGACACAGTAGGCTTTTACTATCAACGTGAAAGCGTTACAATTTGCCGACGAAGTAGAAAACAAGGGGGATTTCGAGTACAGGCATTGTGACAGCACTGTTCTTTACCATTCTTCTTTCCTTTTATTAAATTTATTTGTTAGGCTTTGCATTTACGTTTTAATTTATATATGGGGATTAGAATAATTCACGACAGCCACAAACGTGTCATATGTGACCCCTGACGAGATTGGGAACTCATCACATGAAACACATTATTACAGGAACAACCACTGTAACAGCATAAAAATGCTTCTGTTGACTTGTGGTGGACACCAGCCGCATTGGTGTTTCCATGCTCCACCGGGAGCAAACAGAGAAACACCTGTCTCAACTTGCCTTACGCACCAGAAATCTAAATGACTATTCTCCCTTCTAAGTAACCACTAAAGATAAACAGTAGAATAATCAATAATCGTGAAATACACTTAATTACTTTTACATTAAAGGACAAAATAAAATTACTCTTACATTAAAGAATAATATTCTTGGCTTTAACCAAAAACTGGAACTAAATACACCGCGTGTCGCTCGGCATAACATATTATAGGTTTAACACGCGGAGCGTGTTTGCTCAGACTCGCTATCACCGCCTTTTATCACCACGAGGTTGCTATCTTGCGATTGTTAATCTTATCTAAATTTCGCAGTGAAATAGCCTCACACTATGTCTGCCTTTCTGAAGAATGAAATAATCGCTCTTAAACTTTCACATCTATCTATCTATCTATTTATTCCATTAAACATTAAAATAGCCACATCGATATAATTTCAGAATCCTAGAAAACTAATGCTAATTTAAATTAACTCACGTGCTCAAGGCATTTACAGCTTGGCTCTTGTGTGTCTTCTTCGTCTGTTCTCACTGGGCGGCTGTCTCAACAATCCCAGTTTCGTTGTTTGTTGTTGTTGTTGATTTCGTCTACTATGTTGTTGTAATACCCTGTTCAACCTGAAAGTTGTTTATAATTGGGGTATATAGGGTGTTTACTATCTTCGGTGCTAGCCTGTTGTTAGTCCTGAAAAGGACTGGTCCTAAAAAGGACCACTAGCTGCCTGTCAGGATACCTCTTTGCTCTTGTCCATTCGGGGTGTCGTGGCGTGTTCATGGTGTACATTTGTTGTTTTCCTATCTGGCTTGTTAGGTTTTGTGAGTTTTTGCCCTCCTCGTTTCTGCTTCTTGTGTCTTCCTTTTCTCCAGTATCTGGGAAAGCGCTTTTTCTATCATTGTTGGGAGTAGCTCTTCCCACGTTTCCTCGATGACTTCTTCGTTTGATTGGTCGTTCGTTTTAGTGTCTTTTGTGTTTGATGTAATTTCTTCAATGGTCATTCTTTCTGCCTCTATTCTTTTCAGTAGTTGTTCGTTTCCATCTTTCAGTTCTATCAGTTTCCTTACATCTTCTTCTACCTGTTGCTGAATTCTTTTCATGTCTTGGTGTATTATTTTCATGTCGTTTATGAATTGTTGTTGTTTCGCGCTTTCCGAGGTGTCATGTATTTCTTCACATCTGTCAGTTGAGGTTCTGTTTTTGTGTGGCTGGCGGTTTTCTCTCTCCTTTCGCAGTTGTTGTTTCAAATCTCTCACTTCAGTCGTGAGCCGTCTGACTTGTTCCGTTAGGCTGTCTTGGCGCCTATCACCTAGAGTACTTGCCTTCAGTGTGTTTTTTGCCTCTTGGTACGATACTCCCTTTCCAATGGCAACTGTAATTATTTGCCTTGTTTGTTGGTATTCGGGACATCCTCGGTATCGTGCTCCGTGCTTTCCGAGGCAGTTGGTACATTTTCTATTGTTATTTGGTGCTTTGTAGTCTTGGTCTTTTTTGGCCTTTGGGCAGTCTTTGTATTCGTGGCTGCCCGCACAGTATCTACAGACCGTCTCTTTTCTGCACGTGTTCCTTGTGTGAGAAAATCCCTGGCACTTTGAACATTGTATCACTGGCGGGATGAAGGCATGTGCTCTTCGAGGTCTATTCTGGATAGTGATGTTTTCTGGGACTGTTTTCCCCTGTAGAGTCACTATTATCAATCTGGTGTCTTCTTTGTTCCAGGATTTAAGCCTTTCTGCGTGTGTGAATCTGTACCGAGGGTTTTCGGCCTGGATGTAGCTGAGGGCCTCTGTGTCTGACAAGCTGGTGTCTATCCCTTTGATGACTACTCTCTTGGTTTCAGTGTAGATTTCTGCTTGGATTTTGATCCGGTGTGGTAGCTGAAATTCTTTAGGCCCGGATGCCAGAGCAGTCATCAGCGATTTAGTTTTTTCTGTATCATTCAGGGCAAGTGTCACTCCCTGTTGGTGCCTTCTGATACTAATTATGCCTCTTTTGCCTACTACTTTCTCCAGGACATTGATTACTTTGTCGTCCGGGAGTGCCCTGAGTGTGGCTTCTCCTTCGGACAACTGCGTAATTTTTATTTTGCGCTCTTGATCCTGTTCTTTGTGAATACTTTTTCTTAGTTCGCCTGGGCGGCATCTCCCATCTGCTACCACTGGTTGAGTATTTGTCTTCGGGCTCGGTGCCCTGTCCTCTTCTGTCTGCTCGTGATTTTGCTTCTCTTGTTCACCTCGGAGGACTTGGCTGTTCTTTGTAGGATTCCGGCGTATCTCGATGTCTGACACTGGAGCCGCCTCAAATAGTGCTTCTTTCATCTCGGCATCGTGTGGTGGTGTCAACGGTGTTTTGTGCAGCTTCTCTGTGGTAGACAGGGCTTCAGTTGACGATTTGGGTACTTGTGGTGGTGGTCCCTGGGTTTTAGGCTCCTGTCTTCTTTTTCTTCTTTCCAACATCTGTTTTATCGGTTCTAACGCTTTCATCTGGTCTTCTTCTTCTGACATCTGTTCTATCTGCTCTAATGTGCTCACCATGTAGTCATATTCTGGGTCTTCATCGTCAAGTTCAGAACTGCTTACATCTGCTTTCTGCTCTTCCTCGCAAGGAGTCTGGTCATTCGGGCTCTCAACCGGGTCGATACACGTCGCAGCTAACTCCGTCATCGTATCAAGAGTTGGAGAAATTTCGGTCCCCGCACGAGTACTTGGGGCAGTTGTGCTCTCTGGCTGTCTTTCTTTGTTGATGGTGTTATTCCCCTGGCTGTTCTGCGCTGGTGGGCTGGTATAAATCTTCCTCTTTTTAGCGTGAGGTTTCTTTCGGCCCATTTTGACTATTGCGATCGCTGTGTACGTCCTGAAAAGGACGCTGGTTATAGTACGGTTGTATCGCTTGAACGAGTTGTATGAAATGACGATGGAAACCAAATCCCAGTTTCGCCACTTGCTACCCCTTTTATATACACATTGTCTGTTATAACAGGAATATAGTACAGTACACCTAGCCCCGGACGGAGACTTTGGAACGCTAAAATACTTCTCTTTAAGTGAATGTCACAAGAAATATCATTTTTTTCAGTTCTTCTTCTGTTGTGGATAAGACGGAGAAGTGTCATACTCTATATATAAGAATTAGATTTCCACCTGTCATTATTATGATAAAAGAGATATATTATTGTGTGATGTGGTCAGTAACTGCCTCCTCTAATTCTGTGTCTGTGGACGTATTTTTATTTTCAACAATACACTTAGTAAAAGTGTCGAAGGTATCATATTATCTAGCTTCAACTCTATTTCTCTAAAAGATTATGTTATCTTCGAAGCAAAGATGTTATCAGTAGCCCCTCGTAAATCATAATTTTTGTTAAAAAGTCGATGAATCTCTGCAATTTATCTCGAGTTGTTTACCTTGTTCCTCCAGCTTTAGGATCGGTTAAAAATTTAAAAAACCCCAATTTTTAAGAGTAATTCCACATCTCTCATAATAACAACAGAAATAGGAATATCGTGAATTTGTTTATATCATTTAGAGTGTAAATATTAACATTTAGCACATAAATATTTTACTAAAATCTAAGCACATGAAAATCTGCCATTTTTGATGCAACGCTCTAAGTACAACCAGGGGAATACGCCCCCATCTGAGAAACATGACTAACACAAAGGAATCGAAAAGTAACGTGGGAGGTGCTAACGCTGTAAGAAGTTAGAAAAACTGCACATGAGCCAAGGAAATTAAAGTAGAGCAGACAAGTTGGGTTAGAGCAGGACACATAATGTTGAACATATGAGAAAACTTCATCTATTCTGAACATGAAGACGGAGAATACCCTGAACTCGCATACAGACGTGGTTGCCTTTATGATGCCACCAGAAGCAAGGAAAGTACTGACTAAACGGTCGTCAATGTCACTAATTATAATAGCAAGCTGTTGCGTGATAAATTCTCGCAACATCGTTTTATTTCAATATCTGTTTTATAACGCAAGGGCAACAACTGCTTGGAATTTATAGTCACTTTTCTCGGTAAGCATTTGTCTTCTCGCGTTGGTATCGAATGCAGTTAGGTTTGAGCTGCGGTCGTTTTGCGCTGGACTGCGCATGACTTGTCTTGCTTTTTTGTCGATCGGTTTCCGCCCACCACTAGTGGGAGTGAGCGATTTGGAATGGCGAAAGAGATGCCTCGTTGAAGAGGGGATCTCCGCTATTTTTTGTTCTGTCAGGGATGTGTAGTCCTCTTAATGGATATTTCGTTTATTCGAGATAATACCTCTAGTGTTTTCCCACATGTCGGGAGGCGTGATATTTCTGTGTATTTCATGAAAGCAAGGTAAATTGACTCTTTCATTAACTCTATTGATTTTGGGTCGTGAGCGATTTCGATTCATAGCCTGTCTGCGAAAGTCGTCGTCACGAGATGTTTTCCTAGCTCACATGTCGCTGCATTGTACTGCATCGGTTGATGCAGGTACCAAGGACCATTACTTGCTACTCTGTTAAATGAACTAAGTTTGGAAAACCTTTATTATCTAGAGGATATTTTTGAGGACATTATTTATACTTCGGCAGACGTGTCTGTCTTGCTGAAGTCAAACTAAGGAGAGTGAACTGATCTCATACATCTGGTTATCTCCTGGCTGTTATAGAAAAGGATGGAGTTTTCCACCTGACTACATTTACAGCACTATGAAATATAACATGCATCTGACTCATCATTGTAATGCTGTCTACCGTTTATTGCTGTATTGAATGTTGCTGTGATAATGACTGTTTGATGTGCCTACACATTTGCGTAACCATTTTGTCACTGTGGCGTCCACAATAAATAATGAAGAAAAACGTCAACGGCTGTTTCAAGACTCATTGACTTTATACGTCGTGAGTTTACTGACGTCCTATGTGGATTGCCCTGTTATTGTTGCATGAACATTGTTTTGACTGAACACATCTACACACTACACAAAACCAGACATGCGGATGCCATCCATCATCATATGGCATCACGCATCATTTGGTGGCCATAAGCTGGTTTGATTCTGGTACCAGCAAACACGGGGTCCCTTACCCACTTCATTTTCAACAAGAATTCATCAGCATCCTTCAAGAAATTAACATTCTTCAATACAGTCAACATCTTCAAAATTTTCAAAGTACTCGGCGTTGCCCGGTAAAAGTCAAATTTCAATTTTTTGACGGAAACAAGAATTTGACAGTACCCGGCGTTGTTACATGTTGCCGGATAACTCGGACTGCTGTTATCTTTTACGCAAGTCAAGCAAGTTGCTGCTGTCAAGGTTCCAGTGCTGTCGTTTTTTGAGAAGGTCAAGTGCCGGTTGAAACGGGTTGTTTTCTGAAGAAGGCCAAGTACCGATTTCCATCAACTTACTTTTGGATTAGAAGGTCAAGTGCCGAAACAACTCAACACACAGTATGTCAGAAGCTCTTGTACCATCGTGTTAGCAGTGGAAGCAGTTCAGATGTGCCATCATCGTTGGAGCTTCGCTCTTTAGGACGTTGATTGACATCCGTTTTTCTGCTGTTCTACGATTGGAAGCCTATAAGTTAAGTGGCCTGTTTGTATGTAAACTGTGCCCTTATACTTCTGCTGAGTCTTCTGTGTATCATCTCATTCTATATGTTTTATGTTTATATGTTATTTGTATATTTATATGTTTATATTTCAGCGGGTTCTCGGTTGGGTGGTGTCTCCGTTAGATTATGCCACGTCATAGAGGTCGTCTATTGTGAGCGTTTTTCTGTAAGGTTTGCAAATTTCCAATACTGGAATTTGCTAAGCGACTTCTGTTGCTATTTATGTTAGCTGTGATGACATGTTTTAATATTGTTTTCGTTATTATTTCGCATTCTTTAGTTTTGTTTTGATTTGTTTGTGTTTTTTAGCCTACTCTTGTCTATAATTTAGTTTCATACAACATTTTTGTTTATACACTGTGGTGTCATGTATTTTGTTTAATTCTATCGCAGATATCGTCACATTTTTTGTGATATTTCATTAATTTCTGCTTTATTTTTAGTTGATTTCTGCGAAAGTTTTTGTATTGTTGCTGATCTTTGTTATTGTTTACATTGTTATTGTTTACATTGTTTGTATTGTTTACATTTTCAATGTTTACATTCTGCATGTGTTTACATAGTCATTGTTTACAGTTATAGTAATTAGTTAATGGGCTATGCTAATGCACTGTTACTACTATACTGATGATAAATGAATGATGAATAGTGTCGTGCACTATTGAATGAGAAGTGCACTTATGATCAAGAATTGAGTGCTGATATTTCATATACAAGTTCTTTGATTGGAGACTTGTTTCCCACAGAGACTGGGATAATATAAGGTGATGTGAATATACAAGTGCTTAATTAAGACTTGTTACACTTAGGTTTGAAATAAATTAGTTAATTATTTCAGGTTTTGGACTCATATGTTAGACAACATGTCTACATTTGAGCACTTTATTGAGCAGGGTAAATTGCTTGGGAAGACTGGTGATAAGTTAGAAGAATTTGCAACTGCTCGATATGATAAAGCAATGGAAGCTGAACAAAAGAAACTGCAGATGCAGGTGGATGAAAAAAGATTCCAAATGGAAATGGAAAAACAAAAAAGGGAATCAGAAGCTGAGGAAAGAAAACTCCAGCTACAGCTAGAAGCTGAAAGACTTCAAAAAGAGGCTGAGAATAAAAGACTTGAAAAAGAGGCTGAAAATAAAAGACTTGAAAAAGAAGCTGAAAATAAAAGACTTGAAAAAGAAGCTGAAAATGAAAGACTTCAAAAAGAGGCTCAGGCTGAGGAAAGAAGATTACAGAGAGAGTCTGATGAGAGGAAAGAGAAAGCAAAAATGGAACATGAAGAAAAGGTCTTAGCTTTAGAGTTGGAAAAATTGAAATTGACGAGCATGAGTAATGGTAATGATTCAAACAAGGGTTCATCTTCTGGTAAGGCTAATAATGATACTTTTAAGATTAAGTTACCAACATTTAGTCCTTCCAGTGATGACATAATGTTCTATCTGGACAGATTTGAACAAGCATGTACAGCTCATAACATAGATAAAGCAAAATATGTTTATCAGTTATCAGGGATACTGACAGGTAAAGCTCTAAGTATATTAAATATGGTGGATGAACCTGACAAGAACAATTATGAGGTTGTCAGGGCCGCTTTGTTAAAGAAATATCAGCTTAACGAAGACGGCTATCGTCTACAATTTAAAAACATGTTACCTGAAAATGGAGTTGAATTCTCCGAGTTTATTGCAAGAATACGCATTACTTTCTCACGATGGGTTGAACTATCTAAGACGGAAAAAACTTATGAAGGACTTATGGACTTAATACTTAGAGACAAAGTCATGTCGTCTGTCAATGAATCTTTCCTTGCTTTCCTTCATGAACGTAAACCTAAAACATAAAAGAAATGGAAGATTTCTGTTGCCAATACGTAACTGCGCACCCACACATAACCATGGGTAACTCTAAGGTGAAAGAAGGTTTACCAGTTGCTTCGGCAGCTCCGTATGGTCAAAACTTTGCTCGTAGATCCCAACAAAATTTTGATAGAAAGAGTAGCGGTAATTTCTGTCAAAATCATGGAAATCAATTTCATGGTGATTCTTCTTCGAAGAATTGGAGACAACCTGATAGTACTCGTTACTATCACCCTAATAATTATAAGCATTTCAAAAGAGGATATGGTAATAGAGGTTATTCCTGCCGAAGACCTCAGAACCAAACAAATAGATGTTCGCATCAATGTGAACATGATAGTAATCGTGGAAACTGGAATTCGAACCAGTATAACAATTACAATAGAGACAATAATAACTGCAGAGATAATAATAACTCTGATAACTTCAGAGGTAATAATAGTCGGGGTAGATCTCAACACAAAAAAAAGAGATATCAGCAGGCTAATGCTGTACAACAGGAAACTGAGGCAGCCTGTAATCATGTTGTTGATAGTAAAAACTTTGACGCTGTCACTAGTTCTGCTTTTGACTTTGAGAGAGCAAACAAATGCCCCCAATGCAGTACTTTATTCGAACCGGGTACCATAACTACTTTGAGTTGTGGTCACCCACTTCCCGCTCTTCCTGCTGCTGTTGCGCATGACGGGAGGGGTTCTTCAATTCTACATAAGGGTCTTGTTAATGATACTCCGGTCTCACTACTTTTCGATTCCGGATGCACCACTATTGGTGTTAGACAATCGCTTGTAGATCCATCTTGTGCTACAGGAAGGGTTATTAAATGTGTCACATTTGGCGGCACTCTAGAAAAATATCCTACTGCTGTAATTCGCATTGCCACTCCTTTCTTTACTGGAGATGTGCATGCTTGTCTCTTACCTAATCCTATTGCGGACCTTATTATTGGTCGTATTCACGGAGTTAGGGAGTGTACCCCACAGCAGATTGCTGCTTGGGAAGATAATAACATGCAAGCTACAAATGCAGTAGTTACAAGAGCACAAGCTCTACAAACACCCGAAACATCACTGAATAGTGATAATGAAGTTGATAGCCAAGATAGTCACTTAGTAATCACTCGTGACTCTTTCATAAAATTGCAAGAAGAAGATTCTTCTTTAAAAAAATTCTTCGTTCTTGCGAAGAAAGGTGATCCGAATCAGGATACAAATAGAAAATCTTGGATTGCAATGAGAAACGGCGTACTTGTACGTATGGTACAAGATTCGGCTACGTCGGCACATTCGCAAATTCTTGTTCCCAAGAGCATGAGAGTCCAAATATTGCAACATGCTCATGACTCGCAATGTGCTGGACATATGGGTTTTGCCCGTACGAAGTCGAGAGTCCTTGCGGCTTTCTTTTGGCCTTTTGTCAATAAGGACATTCGTATTTACTGCCGATCATGCAAGGTATGTCAGGAGGTCAAATCTAGAGGACCACGACATGCTGCGCCTATCCAGGCTGCTGACATTCCTATTCGGCCGTTTCAGAAAATGGCCATAGATATTATTGGCCCTTTTAAGGTCAAGTCGGCCAGAGGACATCAGTTTATCCTTACATGTGTCGATATGTGCACACGTTGCCCAGAGGCTATTCCTCTTAAGAGCATATCTACTACAGATATCGCAGATGCTCTTTGGTTGATATTTTCTCGCTTGGGGTTCCCCAGAGAAATATTGTCAGACCATGGCACTCAACTCATATCTGACATTATGTCACAGGTAATGTCTACCTTACATATTGAACGATCTCTCAGTAGTATCTACCATCCTATGTCTAATGGGTTAGTTGAGCGTCTGAATAGAACGCTCAAGACTTTGCTTGGTAAGATAACTGAAGATCATCCTCAAGATTGGGACAGGGTTTTACCCGCGGCTCTCTTTGCCTATAGAGAAGTCCCTAATGAACACACAGGATTTTCTCCCTTCGAACTTGTCTTTGGCGCGCGTCCACGCGGCCCCTATGTCTTTATTACACGATCTCATCACTGCCGATGATATTAGCGATGAAACTCAATCCTCATATGAGTATGTCATTGCTCTTAGACAAAAGATCATTGAGGCATGTAAGCTAGCAACTGCTTCATCAGAAATTGCTAAAGAGAAGGCAAGGCAGTTTGCTAACAAGAATAGATGTCTACGACAACTTTGTCCAGGTGACAAAGCATTCGTCCTACTCCCCAGTAGGGAAAATAGACTTCTTATTGCATGGAAAGGTCCGTATGCAATAGTCTCTCGGATTTCCGATTTTGACTATGTGGTCGATATTGATGGAAAGCATAAAACTTTCCACATAAACATGCTTTCGGAATTTCACGAACGTCCGGACTATTTGCTGCCTATTTTCCAGGCAACGGATGATGCTCCTGCACCTCACGGTCATTATTCATCCCTGTATGTCATTCAGGATGAGGAAGCTACCTTCTCTGATGTCAACCTTCCCCTTCCAGTGGTTCCATTACATTCCACGGAATCTTGGAAAAACGTTTCTGTTTCTCCTAATCTTTCTGGTGACGAACATCGACAAGTCTCGTCGATGTTACAAACATTTCAGGATGTTCTCACTGACATTCCTGGACACACAGATGTCATAGAACATGACATAATTCTTACCGACAATAATCCAATTAGGGTTAGGCCGTATCCGATTCCTATACACTTTCAGTCGCAAGTGGAAAAGGAATTGGATGAAATGATTCAATTAAATATAATTGAACCATCGACTTCACCATATTCTTCTTCCATGGTTATTGTCCGGAAGAAGGATAAGAACATACGCATTTGCGTTGATTATCGCAAATTGAATCAGGTCACAAAGTTCGACGCTGAACCGATGCCTTTGTTAGAAGATCTACTGATTAGACTTTCTAATTCTAGATTCTTCACTAAACTTGACTTGTCTAAAGGTTATTGGCAAGTGCCTTTAGCAGAGCATGCCAAACCTCTTACTGCTTTTTCTACACCTAGGGGTCTATTTCAATGGAATGTTATGCCTTTTGGTCTCATGAACGCCCCTGCCACTTTCGTTCGCATGATGCGTCGAATTCTGTCACATCGTTCGGATGTCATCGCATACTTAGAGGACATCTGTCTCTTCAGTGATACCTGGGAAGATCACTATTTAGGGTTATATGACTTACTGTCCCCTCTACGTGAGAATAATTTGACAGCAAAACCTTCTAAAGCTTTTGTTGGTTTTGGTGAAATCTCTTTCCTGGGTCATCGTGTTGGTCATGGTCTCTTGAAGACAGAAGACCACAATACTTCCAAAATACTGAACATCTCTGTTCCTAAAACGAAGAAACAAGTTAGGAGTCTCTTAGGTTTAATTCAATTTTATG
Source organism: Oreohelix idahoensis (assembly GCA_024509875.1). Classification (NCBI taxonomy): domain Eukaryota; kingdom Metazoa; phylum Mollusca; class Gastropoda; order Stylommatophora; family Oreohelicidae; genus Oreohelix; species Oreohelix idahoensis. The sequence goes on from JAMPIV010004897.1 coordinate 26,090, forward strand.
GGAGATTTATTCCAAATTTATCTTCGATCATGGCACCTCTATCAACATTGTTGAAGAAAGGTTCGCCTAATCTGGTCCGTTGGTCTGAAGAATGCCAATCTTCACTAAACCAAATCAAGAATATATTTTCTTCTCCTCCCATCTTAAGATTACCTACTCTTGATAGGACTTTTGTTCTTCGGAGTGATGCTTCATCCACTGGGATTGGAGCAGCACTGATGCAAGAATATGCAAATACTCTGCATCCTGTTATGTACATTTCTAGAAAACTAAATGCGGCAGAGAGGAACTACTCGGTTTTAGACCGTGAGTTGTTAGCGATGGTTTGGTCAATTCTAAAGCTACAAAGATTCCTCCTGGGCGCACATTTCATTCTAGAGACTGATCAGAAAGCTCTTACAGCTATTCAGACTAAGAATTTGAAGAGTTCGAGATCCACTCGATATGCTATAGCTCTTCAACCTTTTCACTTCACGGTACGAGCTATCCGTGGTGCGGATAATGTGATGGCTGACATTTTGTCTAGATGCCCACATGACTCCAACTAATACTTCTGTCCTATATTCCGATATATTACAGAGTCATAACACACCTATATTTCTACAATAGATTAGCACATCTGTACTTACTTTATATGTACACACTATCGTGCTTTGTTGTCATCTTCTTCTGTTCGTTTTTTAAAATGATAGAGGAGGACTGAGTAGTTAATATAAGGGCCGTTAGTTTACTAAACAGCCACAATTATTAATAATGTATTGTACCTTATGAAGCATATTAGTTATTAATTAGCATTATATTGCTTGTACTTTCTCAGAATGTCATTGTTGAGCTGAGGACTTACCTTACGAGTTCTAGATTGTGTACTTACCCTCGGAATACCAGAGCATATGTCCTGGATCGTCATGTAGTTTAACTTTACTATGTACTTATGTCATTACATGTCAAAGAATGTACTATCTAAATTTTCCTATCAGATTTGTACATCCATTTTTAAAGACAATATTAGAGTATGCTGTTTAATGATGATTATAGTAACTTGCATACGTATATTGTGTTTACATGCTAACGTGATGTGTGTTGGTGACACCTCCCCGATGTGAATATTTTTTGAGACATATTTATTTTTCTGTTGAGGTATATCCTCACCAGACACTCTATAATTAGCCTATTGTTTGGCAATTTAGTTAATTATCAGCGCATAATTCGTGCGTTTTGAGCCGCTTATCGCTTGCTCTTTGATATTGAAAAAAAAAAATATGTTCCACATTTTTTTTTTATCGGGAGGAGGTGGTGATATGTTGCGTGATAAATTCTCGCAACATCGTTTTATTTCAATATCTGTTTTATAACGCAAGGGCAACAACTGCTTGGAATTTATAGTCACTTTTCTCGGTAAGCATTTGTCTTCTCGCGTTGGTATCGAATGCAGTTAAGTTTGAGCTGTGGTCGTTTTGCGCTGGACTGCGCATGACTTGTCTTGCTTTTTTGTCGATCGGTTTCCGCCCACCACTAGTGGGAGTGAGCGATTTGGAATGGCGAAAGAGATGCCTCGTTGAAGAGGGGATCTCCGCTATTTTTTGTTCTGTCAGGGATGTGTAGTCCTCTTAATGGATATTTCGTTTATTCGAGATAATACCTCTAGTGTTTCCCACATGTCGGGAGGCGTGATATTTCTGTGTATTTCATGAAAGCAAGGTAAATTGACTCTTTCATTAACTCTATTGATTTTGGGTCGTGAGCGATTTCGATTCATAGCCTGTCTGCGAAAGTCGTCGTCACGAGATGTTTTCCTAGCTCACATGTCGCTGCATTGTACTGCATCGGTTGATGCAGGTACCAAGGACCATTACTTGCTACTTTGTTAAATGAACTAAGTTTGGAAAACCTTTATTATCTAGAGGATATTTTTGAGGACATTATTTATACTTCGGCAGACGTGTCTGTCTTGCTGAAGTCAAACTAAGGAGAGTGAACTGATCTCATACATCTGGTTATCTCCTGGCTGTTATAGAAAAGGATGGAGTTTTCCACCTGACTACATTTACAGCACTATGAAATATAACATGCATCTGACTCATCATTGTAATGCTGTCTACCGTTTATTGCTGTATTGAATGTTGCTGTGATAATGACTGTTTGATGTGCCTACACATTTGCGTAACCATTTTGTCACTGTGGCGTCCACAATAAATAATGAAGAAAAACGTCAACGGCTGTTTCAAGACTCATTGACTTTATACGTCGTGAGTTTACTGACGTCCTATGTGGATTGCCCTGTTATTGTTGCATGAACATTGTTTTGACTGAACACATCTACACACTACACAAAACCAGACATGCGGATGCCATCCATCATCATATGGCATCACGCATCACAAGCTTTCAACGAAAATTAAGAAGAATCACCAAAATTCAATGTTACGTACCGGTAGCAACAACAGTGCGGACGAAACTACTAAGCAAGACTTCTAAAATAAACTCCAAGGCACCAAAGTGAGACAGTAAACAAATAATGCTAGTTGCAAAACATGGAATTATTGACAACAGCTGGGTTCTTCTTCTTCATACACTTTCAGACGCGAGATTGAATATGTTCACAGAAAGCCGTGGCTTAATTAAGTCAGGTGGTTAGTATTTACGTATAGGTTTTCCTGGATTGGTATAAGTGACGGTCAAACGGGCTTTCTGTGTTCCTCGTATGTTGGACACCTATGCAGCAGATGTTTAGCAGAAAATTTATCTGTGCCATAGTTACAGCCGTTATTAGTTCCTATCTTTATCTTGTTGAATAGATGGTATCCCAAGCTGTTGTTGCCCATGACGACCCTAAATATTACGATTACCATTTGTTCATTTCTGCCGAGCTGGTAATATGCATCATATTTCTGATGGCCTGGATGATCTGCTTCACAATTGTTATTGTATCTGTTTCTGATAAAACGCTTGGCCTCGTCATAAGTTATGCTTATATCAAGCTGAGGTAACTTTCCACCTTCCTTTGTTAGGCTGGCCGCCTCTTCCTTGCCGGGGATGTTGCATTGGGAACTGCTTTGACTTTACTTACAATGTGAACGTATGACACGGGAAGTAGACGTGAAAATTGGGAAACCTTTGGCAGCTCATATGATTTCAAACTGGTCATCGGTGGAACAAATGTGTAACAAAGTTGGAGTTGTCCATGGGCAATGAAGATAGTCCTTAAAACCAAATCAAAACAAAGCAAGAGCGCAAATAAGGTTGCATAGAGACCACCAGATTTGCGACGTCAATTATAATAGATTGAAACGCTTCCTACATGACGTGATGATAGCAAGACGAGCAGACGGAGAATTTCATCATTCTTTTCTCCTGGGGAATCTTACTTACTTAGTAGTTCCCCTTCTACCGTGAGGTGTAGAGGTTTGGAAGAGAGAGCGCCAGATTATCCTATCGGCTGTCTTCCTGCTGGCATGGTTCCATTCTAGTCCTCGGTCCTTCAAAGATTATGTTTAATGTTGTCCTCCCAGCGGACTCTGGGTCGTTCTGGGGGTCTGGATCCCTGGCTCTTTGTTTCCCATGCTTGTCGTGGTAGCCGATCTTCTCCCATTTTGCAGACATGGCCAAACCATCTTAGTTGGGACTGTTCTACTTGGGTCTGCAGGGGGTGGGATTTTAGGCCTTGACATATCGTCTGGTTGCGGACCATGTCTCTTCTTGTTACTTCAACCACCTTCCTCAGATACCTCATTTCTGAGGTTTGGATCTGTCTTTTGTGGGTTGCAGTCACTGCCCATGACTCGCATCCATATGTCACGACTGGGACATAGGTGGAGCGGTATACAGCCATCTTCGTTTTCTTACCAACCTCTCTCTTGCTGAGGAATCCTCGATTTATGGCATGAAAAAGTCTCCCAGCTGCTGCTTTTCGAATGGCCAACTCTTCTTTGATGCCTCCCTTTCGGTCTATAATAGCTCCGAGGTATTTAAAGTGGTCGACCTACTCCAGGACCTGTTCTCCCAGCTTAATCTGATGTCTTCTTTCTTCTCGTGATATCACCATGGATTTTGTTTTAGAGCTGCTTATGACCATCCCTCTCTTCTCCAGCTCTTCCTTTCAGACTTGCAGGTTGGATTGGAGATGTGCCTCTGATTTAGCAATCAGGACAACATCATCAGCAAATGCCAGCTCTGAAATACAGACCTGTCTCATCTTCCAGTACCCCACTGAATACTTGCTTGTTCTCTCCTTACATTCCGTGATGACATCGTCCATGAGGAGTATGAAAAGATAAGGTGACAATATATCACCTTGTCTTACACCAGTGGTGGTTCTGAACTCTTCTGACTTATGGTTTGCTGTCCTCACATAATTTCTGCAAGTCTTGTAGACGCTCTGTTCAGCATGAATCAGAGGTGCTGGAATGTTCTTCCTTGCCAAACAGTCCCAAAGTTTGCTCCAGGGGACCCTGCCAAACGCCTTTTCCAGATCTATGAAACAAAGATGGATCTCACTCTTATACTCAAGGGCCTTTTCACTCAGCTGTCTGAGTGTGAAGATTAGGTCTTGAGTACTTCGGTTTGCTCGGAATCCGCACTAGACCTCATCCAATTGTGGCTCAGCTAGGCGTCGCAGTCTCTGCTCTAGGATTCTAGAGTAGATTTTACCAGGGACACTGAGAAGGGATATGCTTCTATGGTTTCCACATTGTCGATTGTCACCCTTTTTGAAAATTGGTGTTATGATGGCAATCTCCCAATCCTTTGGTATGGTCTTGTTGCACCACGCTGCCTGTAGGACCCTTAAGAGTAATAGGTCGCCTGATGCTCCCACGTACTTAACCATTTCTGGTGTTATACCAGCATGGCCTGCTGCTTTGCCCAATTTGATTTTCTCCAGTGCTGCCTTCAGTTCTTCCATATTTATGTCATCTTCACCATCATTGGTTTTCTCTTCTGTGTCAGTGGTTATCATTTCTGACGCTTCACCATGCTCACCATCCAGGAGTTCTGAGAAATATTCTTTCCATCTTTCCATTACTTCCTTCGGGGCAGTAAGCAATTTGCCTTGCTTGTCTTTTATAAATTTGAGAGGGCATTGTTTTTCCTTCCTCGTGTTCTTTAGGGTCTTATAGAACAATTTCTGGTTTTCTTGCGCATCTTTTTCTAGCTTTTCTCCAAATTCTTCCCAGGACTTCTGTTTTGCTGCTAGCACTTTGTTCTTTGCTTCTGTTCTGAGTGTCACATATTTTATATATTTCTCCATTTGTCTTGTTGTGTTTTTTAGCTCCTGAGTATTGTTTCCATGCCATTTTCTTCTCCTTTATTTTCTCTTTGACTTCCTCTGTCCACCAAGGTGTCCTCTTTCTCTTGTTCCCAAGTCGGACTTCGCCACATGCTTCTGCAGCAGCTGTCTTTATGATGTCCTTGAATTTAAGCCAGAGGGTTTCCAAGTCATCAGGTTGTTCTTTTATGTTGCTCACCGCTGCAGCAATAAGCCACTGATATCTGGTCTTAATTTCTGGCTCTTTCAGCTTGTAGGTCTTAATGCTCAGTTCTCCCGTTCGTTTACTTAGTTTCTTGCGTGATGTTGGGCAGTTCCTAGGCTGAGCAACTCTTTCAGTTGTTCTTTTGATTGTAAGCAGGTAGTGATCACTTCCAATCTCTGGCCCCCTCCAGACTCTAGCATCCCGGACATATTTGAATGAGCTCCTCCTTACAATGGCATATTCGATCACTGACTTCTCATTCTTTGTTGGTTCACATCTAGTGTATGCATGTATGCGCTTATGGGGGAACTTTGTGTTTGCAATGATCAGATTCTGTTCACTGCAGAATCTAAGGAGTCGCTTTCCATTGTCATTGAGATTATCTCCATATCTTCCGATAACTCCACCCCATCTAGCATGGTCATTTCCAACCCTGGCATTGAAATCTCCGACCATGATAATTTCATCTAGGCAGTCATCCACTGTCTTTGAAGCAGCTCGAAGAATTCCTCCTTGACCTCTGCTCTCTCATCCTCATTTGGCCCATACACTATGACCAGGTTGACTATGGTTTCTCCTTCTTTTATTTGTACAACCATAATGCGCTCCGAGACAAAGTTCCATCCCTTGATACTATCTTTTTGGTTTTTGGCCACAATGCAACCCACGCCCCCTTTAGCTCTTTCAGATATGGGTACACCACTGTAGAGCAGCGTGTTGCCATCGAGATCCATGACTCCTTGTCCTTTTTTCTTTGTTTCCGTTATAGCCAGGATTTCTAGTTTTGCTTTCCTCATCTCTTCCACCAGCTTCTCTTCTTTCCCATTTATACTTCTTGTGTTCCAAGTTCCAAAAGTCGTAGTCCGTAGTCCGTTCCAGTTCGTCGCCTTTAGAATCAGTCCGGTTTTCTCTCTTGTAGTTATCGTAATCAAAAGTTTAAAGCAAACAGGTGATTGGCCTGTTGTGCCTGTGCATGGTGGAGGGGCTGCCGCCTTACGGCCTCCATGCAGGCCACCATCCTCCTTTTTCAGCCGGGCTTGGGACCGGCCTAGTCGGAGTTTCTCCTGGGGACTCAACATTTACAACTGAAAGCCGCCAGAGATGTATCAGGAAATATATTCCCTGTATTGGAATTGAACCGGGTGCCTTTAGAAATAGAGGCGAACGCTATACCTTTTAGCCACTCCGACCACCATGCATGTTACCTAATGCATTAATAACAGAAAATAAATTGAGCTACATGCAATTTCTGCTCTCTACGATAAGCGGGACATAGAAGTGTTGAATGCCAAAGACGTGAAAAATCACACCAGTAAATAAATAAGCATGTTATCAAGTAAAATAACCATTGATAAGAAAAAGGACACGAACCGTAACACAAAATTAAAAAAAAAATAAACTGTGATAACTCAAGCCTCCATCTTAATAACATTTCCGCATTTCCGGATACTTGATTTAGATTCATCTTACACTGTTATATATTCTCGATGAAACTATCCTCTTTCCGACCCCCCCCCCCTTTTTCAAGGCCGCGTGGGCGCACATACACGCGCGCGCACACACACACACACTCAATTAATAATTCTTATCACGGGCAAGATCATAGAGTGTCAGTTTAAATGCCCAGAAAAGCTTTTATGCCACAACAAGAAAACGGAGGAAAGACATACGGAAATAGGCTGGAACAACACACGATGAGTGAGAGTGAGAGAGAGAGAGAGAGAGAGAGAGAGAGAGAGAGAGAGAGAGAGAGAGAGAGAGAGAGAGAAAGAGAGAGAGAGAGAGAGAGAAAAAGAGAGAGAGAGAAATTATAGAAAGATAGGCAGGCAGTTTACGACAGGGGTTGGCACCCAGTCAATCTAACACTACCAGCGCATCACAGGGGATGGTTAGATCACGGTATGACGGAGGTGAATTTTTAAAATGATAAAAAAAATCAGGGAAACATCGTAGTAGCCCACTCCCGCCCGGCATTTAAAAGTGCTGTATCACCAGAATAACAGGTACTTTTTCCACGTTCCCTATAAACACTCAAACTCTAGCTTACAATAAATTAACTTTAATCCGGATGTGTTGAAGATAATAATGAAATTTATTCTTTGAAGTGAAGTTAAAATTCAGTAAAGTATTACTTAGTTTGCCTTTTCCAAAGCTCTGATGATAGAACTGTACGAAGCACATCGTCTGCAGAGATAAAAGTTATATGTATATATATATATATATATATATATATATATATATATATATATATATATATATATATATATATATATATATATATATATATATATATATATATATATATATAATAATAATAATAATAATAATAGCCCCTTCAGTCATAACTGACTATGGGAATGCGCCCCTGAGGTGACAGCCCTCAGCTGCTTATTTTCCTGATGGACGTCTTCTTCTCTCTTCGGCTTGTTGTGTGAGCTTCTTATCGCCCAATCTGAGGTGGCGCCGTAAATAGCATCGCCACTTGGTGCAATCGGCAGCTTCATCCTCCCTCGTTGCTGGATTTAGTTCCAGTGCTCTCATATCTCTCTTGTACACATCTTTGAACCTCAGCTGTGGCCGCCCAACTGTTCTTTTGCCATCTGCTAGTTGCCCGTAGAAGATATCTTTCGGAATGCGACTATCTTCCATGCTGCGGACATGGCCAAGCCAGCGTAGTCTGCGCGGTCTAAGCAGTGTATACATGCTTTGAAGGCCAGCACGTGACAACACCTCGACATTTGTCACTTTATCTTTCCACGAGATGCCGAGGATATGGCGTAGACACCGTAAATGGAAGGTATTGAGCCTTCTTTCTTGCTTAGCATAGATTGTCCAAGTCTCGCTGCCATATAGGAGTGTGCTGGTGACGCAGGCGTTATATACCGCAGCCTTGGTCTTACATATATATATATATATATATATATATATATATATATATATATATAATATATATATATATATATATATATATATATATATATATATATATATATATATATATATATATATATATATATATATATATATATATATATATATATATATATATACGAGGCGTGTTCAAATGAAACTCGACCTTGCTGAGCCAAGTGGACATTCGTAGGAGGAGCATGATGACGTCACATCTGACGTAATAAGCACATATGAATGTACAAGTGTGTAAGTGTTCATTCTCCTAGTATTCATTGGTTGTGCTGCAGACTGTTAAAATAATGGCCGGTGTGATAAGGAATCCGTCCAAGGTCGATCAGCGAGCGGTGATTCAGTTTCTAACAGCCGGAGGTCTATTGGTAGACTTTAAAGAGCCTGGCGTGAACATCAATGCCATCCACTACAAAGACACACTAGACAACCTGCATACAGCCATCAAGAATAAACGACCCGGCATGCTTTCGCGTGGTGTGATTCTGTTGCACGACAATGCTCGTCCACATGTTGCGAACATTGTGCAGGAAGCGTTAGCAAGGAAAAGGTGGGAAGTTCTGCCACACCCAGCCTACAGCCCGGATCTGTCACCATGTGACTGTTATTTGTTCTGACCCTTAAACAAATATTTAAAGGGACAACGATTCGACTCCGATGCAGACGTCAGGGCTTCGGTGACCAAATGGTTCAATAAGCAACCAAAGTCATTTTTATCGGACGGCATCCACCGTCTACCCAAGCAGTGGGATGCGTGTCTGAATGCCTATGGTGACTATTTCTAAAGAATCCCAGTGAGTACTTGCTTCATAACAATTGTTGTATTTAATTCTACTACTCCTGCTGATGTACCTTACATATATTTGTTATAAAGCCCCTGGGACGGGTTTCATTTGAACACGCCTCGTATATATATATATATATATATATATATATATATATATATATATATATATACATATATATGATATATATATATATATATATAGATATATATATATATATATATATATATATATATATATATATATAGGCTGCACTTATCAACAAATTCAAAAATTACTCTGAAACCTAAACACAGATATAATTTTGTGAAAGAAAATATTTAGAGAGTGCAGGGTTTTTAAAGTAGATGCCCATAGTTCCTAGGTTACCTACCATTAGTCTATACAAATTAGGCGAAACCGTTAAAATACTGGAAAAACTGTTAGCATCAGAAAAATAAAACCAGATGTGTGCATTGCAAGCGGGCGAGACAGGAGCAAGAAAATACATTTTAAATGGTAAGACAGTAAACATGTCATCATCATCATCACCTGATGAAGGCCGTCTGCAATGGATCTCCAACGTCTTCTGTCTCTTGTCTTGATATTGCACTCTCATAGACTATTTCCTGTCCATATCTTGGTGCTATCTTCCCACTTATAGCGCTGTCTTCCTCTTGCACGTTTGGCTTCAACTCTCCCTTCTATTATGATCTTCTGCAAGGTGTTGTCTTTTTATACAGCCAAAATATTTTAGCTGCCTAATTTTGATCTCGGCTTCATTAATTCTCATTTCATACCTAAGTTTTCTTGGACACTTTATTTGTTTTCTTCTCTTTCCATGAGATGCGCTCCATTCTTCTATACATTCACATCTCGAGAGCCTCATTATAAAAGAAAATTTAATGATGAAAAATACCCCGTTCAACATCTGATGGGTTATAATTAGGATATACAGTATTTTGTTTTCAATTCAAAATAAAATGAATAACTACCGATATAGGAAAGTGGCATCACATCTGTCAAATAATTGTAAATTTGGCAAATCAAAATTACCAATTTTGTTGGTATGTTAAAAAATCAAACCAAACAAACAAAAAAGAGAGAACACAAAAAAAAAAAAAAAATAAAAAAAAACATAATATTTAGGTGGACGTGTATTAAGGCCCGGTGTTCTGGGGGGTAGGACTGGAGTGTGTAAGGGATAGTACCTCACGGTGAGAGGCAGTCACTTCCTCTTTTTGAGGATGGCCTGGATCCTATTTGGTTCCCCCACTCCAGTTCAGCTCACGTATGGCTCCTCGAGTCTGCTTGTGTACGGCAGCGCCACCCCCTGGGCAACGGCTTTGACTGGCCGGCAGAACTACGTGAGTAAATTGAAAAAATGAGGTCCCCCTTAAATAGTACACACAACTGCTGGCTGAACGGGCGAATGATCAATAATACATTGACAACGGCTTCTAGGGCAGGAGTTGGAAAGGCCTGGTATCGGGCTGAGGGCGCACCATGGACTGTAATGGTAAGCGGCCAGAACCATCCAGAAAGCAATGGCAAACTACTGGATGTACAATGCCAAGAAATCCATAATGGCTAATCTGAATACTACGCAAAGATCTGGTGGTGAGTCCCCCAGGCCAGGCAGATCATATTTAACTGGGGAAGAGATCGTTGGCAGCGTCAGTACAGGTAATCGTGATGACGGCCAAAAGCCTGACTGTGTTACCACGGAAAACCATGTCATCGGTCTTAGAAAAATAATCAAAATAGGAACATGGAACGTCAGAAGCTTATACCAAGGAAAACAGTACATAGTGAAGAACGAGATGGAAAGACTAAACATCGATATCCTGGGCATCTCAGAGCACAGATGGTCGGGCCAGGGACACTTTTCGATTCCATCAGGAGGAACGTTCATATACTCAGGCAAAAAGAAAGGAGGTCAGAGTGGCGTTGGCTTCTACCTGTCTAAAACCTGGCCTGGTTCCATTCTAGTCCTCGGTCCTTCAAAGATTGTCTAATGTTGTCCTCCCAGCGGACTCTGGGTCGTCCTGGAGGTCTGGATCCCTGGCTCTTTGTTTCCCATGCTTGTCGTGGTAGCCAATCTTCTCCCATTCTGCAGACATGGCCAAACCATCTTAGTTGGGACTGTTCTATTTGGGTCTGCAGCGGGTGGGATTTTAGGCCTTGACGTATCGTCTGGTTGCGGACCATGTCTCTTCTTGTTACTTCAACCACCTTCCTCAGATACCTCATTTCTGAGGTTTGGATCTGGCTTTTGTGGGTTGTAGTCATTGCCCATGACTCGCATCCATATGTCAAGACTGGGACATAGGTGGAGCGGTATACAGCCATCTTCGTTTTCTTACCAACCTCTTTCTTGCTGAGTAATCCTCGATTTATGGCCTGAAAAAGTCTCCCAGCCGCTGCTTTTCGAGTGGCCAATTCTTCTTTGATGCCTCCCTTTCGGTCTATAATAGCTCCGAGATATTTAAAGTGGTCGACCTGCTCCAGGACCTGTTCTCCCAACTTAATCTGATGTTTTCTTTCTTCTCGTGATATCACCATGGATTTTGTTTTAGAGTCTATTAGGATATAATCCCATAAATGACCGCATTGTCACAATCAGACTGAAAGGAAAAAGAAAGAACATCACAATCATACAAACATATGCGCCAACAGCAGCTGCTGAAGAACAAGAAATTGAAGATTTTTACAATGAACTGCAACACGCATTAGAGAAAGCAAATAAGCAAGATATTAGGATAATAATGGGAGATTTTAATGCCAAAGTTGGAAACGAAAGATTAGAACATGACAAAAGAGTGAAAGGAAGTTATGGATTGGGCCAGAGAAATGAGAGAGGAGAACGCTTGACAACATTCTGCCTAGAAAACAACCTAGTCATCACAAATACTCTTTTCATGCAACACCCTAGAAGACTATATACATGGACGTCACCATATGGAAAAAGCAAGAACCAAATAGATTATATCTTAATACAACAAAGGTGGCGATCTTGTATCTCATCCATCAAGACGCTGCCAGGAGCAGACTGTGACTCCGACCATGAACTTCTTGCTGCAAACTTCAAGATCAAATTGAAAAAAGTCGCTACAAGCGACAAAGTAATACGTTATGACACAAGCGCCATACCAGAAGAGTACAGTGTCGATATTCAGAACAAATTTGACATTCTTATGGCAGTACAGGAGGAAATGACACCAGATGAACTTGCCAATAACATCAGAGATGTTTATATTACAAATGCACAGAGGCTCATTCCTAAAAGAAGTATAAAGAGACGAGAATACATCTCAGACGAAACACTGAAGTTGGTGGTAGAGAGAAGAAAAATGAAGTCCAAAAAAAGATACAGAAAATCAGGAGTTGTACAAGGAATACACAAAGCAGATTAAAAAACGAGTCAGACAAGACAAACATCAATACATAAACGACACCTGCCGGAAAATAGAGGAAATGCGCGAACAGGGATTGAGTAAGAATATGTTTTCTGAAGTAAGAACATTGAAGAATAGCAACTATAAATCATCACCTCGAGCAATAAACGACAAGAAAGGCGACACTCTAACAGAACGTAAAGATATTCCGAACAGATGGAAGGAGTACTGTCAAGAAATGTATACGGAAATAAATAAAGCGGCAGATAACAACGTCATGAATGAAGTGGAACGTGAACCAGAACCTAGCATAGAGGAAGTCCGAAACGCAATCAAACACTTGAAAAGGGGAAAATCTCCTGGTTGTGATGAAATAACAGCTGAAATGATACAGGTAGGAGGAGAAGGCACCGCTCGTATATACCATGCATTATGCTGCAAGATCTGGCAAAGCGGAATTTGGCCCAAGGAATGGAAAAGATCAATTTACATACACTTGCCAAAAATGGGCAACCTGAAACTGTGCACAAACTACAGAACTATAGCTCTTATAAGCCATGCCAGCAAAATACTATTACAAATCATAATGAAAAGGATGTAACAGAAGCTAGAAACAGAAATAAACGAAGTACAGGCGGGTTTTCGACCAGGTAGAGACACTAGAGATCATATATTCAACATGAGGATCATCATAGAAAAGTGTAGAGAATTCAACGTTGACCTAAATACTTGTTTCATTGACTACACCAAACCTTTTGACTGTGTACAACATCAGCAGTTATGGGCTATTATGAAAAATATGGGATTTCCAAACCACCTTACACAACTCATCGCACTGCTGTACCAAGAACAACAGGCAGCCGTAAGAATAGAGGGGGAAACATCAGAATGGTTTGAAGTACAGAAAGGAGTAAGACAAGGCTGTACCCTTTCCCCTTACCTGTTTAACATTTATGCCGAGAATATCATGAGAAACCTAAGAGATGACCAAGAACACACAGAGTTTGACTCATTTAACATCGGCGGGTACCAGATCCCAGAAATCAGATATGCTGACGACACAGTCCTCCTATCGACCAACCCAGAAGGACTTGAACAATTAATTCTGTCCACCAAAAAACACAGCGAGGCCCAGAATCTATACCTAAACACCAAAGTATTGACAACAGACAAAGTAAAGACCAAACCAGAAATTGAAAACGAAGAACTGGAAAGTGTTAATGAATTCGAATACTTAGGATCAATCATCAACAGCTCTGGCGACTGTGCAGTAGAAATTAAAAGAAGACTTGCAATTGCTTCACATAAACTAATACAGATGAAAAATCTATGGCAAGGCACAAGCAAAGAAACAAAGATACAACTGATCAAAGCATGTATATTCCCAGTAGCAACATACGGCTGCGAGACTTGGACACTCAATAAAACAGTTGCAAAAAAGATTACATCATTCGAAATGAAATGCTACAGAAGGATGTTGAGAATACCCTGGACAGAAAAAAAAGACCAACAGAGAAGTACTGCACTCATTAAACATACAGGAACATTGGCTTTTAAATACCATCGGAATAAGGAAGCTGAAATTTTTCGGTCATATAAAAAGACATAATAGTCTGGAAAAAATAGTGATGGAAGGCATGGTCCCTGGAAAAAGGGGAAGGGGTCGACCTAGACGACGGTGGACCCAGGACATCACAGAGAGTCTGAACTTGTCTTTGGCTGATGCAGGTCGACTTGCCCAGAATCGTGATGCGTTCAGAGCAGCTGTAATGGAGACAACGTTCTGGAAAGAATACGTCACATGATGAATGATATTTCCAGTTAGATCATGTAAAGAATCTTATAAAATATGCTAAAGAGGCAAAAAAAAAAATTGTGTCATGTGATAACCTTTGCATTAGAATGATTTCCCTTGGATTATTATCATGTGGTTTGCGCATGCTCACAAGTACGTCAATAGCAAGAACGGCCATGATATTTTGAGGTGTTAATCAGCAGACAAAGTACATAGCTAGTTCAGTCGCATATTTCTGAAAGAACTGTGAAATAGGAGATTCTTTAGCGCACAGCAATGGCAGGCCATAGTAATTCTGATCCTTTTGACAGCCACCCTGAAAGTTCTGGATATTCTAATGATGATTTTGAAAAATTAGATGCCCCAGGTAGCGGTTTCGATCACGACAATGGTGATGCCGATAGCCCAAATGCATCAAGGACTGGTGTCTACGACTATGACCAGAGTCAAGATGCGGAAGTCTCCACAACCACAGATAATGCGGGTGAGGATGAAGCAGAGGCAGATCGTTATGGTTTTGGTGCTTCAGAAGATGAGGCATATGTACATAGCTCTGAACCTGTAATTTCTCTGGGAGTGGAAGATGACAATTCTTTTCAGATTCACTCTGCTCAGCCATCTGCTCCAGTGCCAGATATTGAACCGCTCATTGATTTTGCTAACTCCTCAGCTGCAGATATTCTGTCTTCAGTCAAAACATCAGCACCTTTTTCTTCTAGCCATAATCCAGAGCCCATTCCTACCACTAGCAATCCTGTTGAAGATTTTGATGATTTTAAAACTGAAAGTAAACAAGTTGAACGAAGTTCAGAGGAAACAGGTAAAGGTAACACTTCAGTTGAGTTTCAGAGTGCATTTCTCAAATTTCCGTAATTTTCTTTCCGCATTTAATTAGGTAGTTTCATGCTTTGCATACAAAATAAGTAGGCCTACCTATTGATACATAGAATCTCTCAAAATCTACGCCTGGCATTAGCAGCATGGGATGATGCCTGTTCTAGCATCTGCATCAAAGCTATCACTTAGTTTTTTAAACTAGAGCTGCAGTTAAACTTTTGTAAGTACAGTAACAATAGTGTGAATATCAGTTTTACAAAGCAGCAGTACAGTTAGGCTATATCAGCTTCTTTGTAAAACATATTCCTACTGTTTTTACTTTGGTCAACTTGAAAGTTAATTGTGCATCAGAAATATTTAATTACAACTATTAAATAATTTTATTTTTGCGTTCCCTTTCTGATCACAAGAAGAAATTCATATAGTTTTAAAACTTCAGGTAATCTGTGCCAATGCACATTCCGGCCGGGCCCCCCACCCTATTTAGAAGTCCCAAAATAAACACTTTTTTCTCCTTGTAGCATTAGGGCCAAAAAAAAAAAAAAGGAACAGATTGTTAGGATTCATAGTTTAATATTTTCCCATCAAATATTTAACATTTATAAATATTTTGAAAATAGCAAACCTATTTTCTATATGATGCATGAAAATGCAGCGGCGTAGGCAAAAGAAAGGAATTCAGCATTTTCCTAGTCCTGTTTGTTACTTTCAAATCCATTAAAAAAAACTTTTGCGTTGCAGTGTTGGTTAAACTCAAATATGGCACTGAAGCAGATACTGGTATAGTATTTTGTGGTTGAGCCTTTTTTTTAAAAAATTGTTCAGTGTTGATTTTTTTCTCAACAGTAACATGGTATGGGCTATGTTTCATCACATTACTTTTATTTATATGCAACAGATGGTTTATATTATGGAGTTTTACTGCATTTTATGCATGCATAAACTTTTGTGCATTTTATCATCAGTAATTTCTTCCTTATTTTATCATCAGTAATTTCTTCCTTATTTTATTGAAAGCTGTACTGTTTTGCTTTTAGATTTTCTGTCTATGGTCACACAACTACTAATTATCACAACACATGCAGCATGTTTGTGTGTGCATGAATCATGTTGGCCTAAATGTGTGTAAAAATGATTAATTATTGTAACTTTGTATCCACATTTGTATTGTGACATAACAAAATTGGTAACATTTTGGTATTTCCAGACCTAAAGATATTGACACCACATAAAAGGTCTTAGTGGCTAAGAGGTATGGCGTCTGCCTCATATTCAAGAGGTCCCAGGTTCGAATTCCAGTTGAGGGATTATAATTTATGGAAATATTTTTTTCAGAACCAGTGGTCCTAATTATTTCATACTCCCCCCTGGTCTCATGGGTAGTGAGATCAGATGCCTAGCCTTCTCGAATAAGGTCGAAAAAATAGGAGGTCCCGTGTGCAAGATACGCGCGTTAAAAATCCCACAGCAGTTGGAAAATCGTAAAGAGTAGGCCATAAGGCCGCTGCCCTGGCAAAATTTAAAAATTAGGAAACCTACCCACCATAAAAAATATTTATAGAATGTGTGATTCCTATACAGTATATACACACATTGGGATTCTCACCGGTGCTACAGAGTTCGTGCACTGCGCTGAAGTCCTCCTTGTGTGATCTAAGGGATGAGATCAGACCACTGATGGCGTTGTCCCTGTGCAATGAAGTTAGTCCTTAAAAACCAGACCAAGCCAAAAGGTCTTACAGAGCTAAGTATTGGGGGAAAATTTATTCAGATTAAAGAAAAAAATTGATGAAAAGACAGCATGTCTCAAGGGGTAGATTCTGGCAAAAATTTGGTTTTATTACATATTAAATGAGTTTAGAACCATTGTTGACAAGTGTAAAGTGTTTATTTGATAGTACGCGGCTGTTTGTGCCCTATACCAGAGCGCTCTTTTAGTTTCGGTGACAGGAATTCTGACACCGGGTATAAAATTTTGTGTGCACCGTAAAAGACTATTTTAGTTTTTGGCGGGGAAAATCAGCTGATGTGTGAGTAAAATCAGTAAAATATAAATCATTACACACTCGTTCTGGATAAACACAGCGCTAAAATTCTTTTGTGTACTATAACTTTGTTCTGTGTTCTATTTTTGATTGCATTTTTATTTGTTTGAAATTAGTTTTGACGGAGTTACAGACTTTTGAAAACAGCGTCATCATTTAAGGAAATTCATAAAATAAGTAATCTTTTTATTAATTTAATATCTAAAAATCGGCCCATTCGTTTGAGTTTATAATTATAAAGACTTCTCGAAGGGAAGCTAAAGATTATTTCCACATACTTTTTTTTTTTGGTTTCATATCTTGAGAATGTGTGGTAGTCAGTTTTGTGAGTGTGGCATTACAAGAACAAGCATATTGTCACCAGATTTTATAGCATTTAAATCCCTTTAAACGCATTCCTGATACCCACAAATCTTAAATAAGGTAGTAAAAAAAATAACTTTTTGTAAAGCACCATCTGTTTTTGCATTTTCATTCATTTATAATGATATTTAGCTATGTATATAAGCGTCAGAAAACATGTAAAGCTATAGATAGATTACTTCCACATAATTTGATCTATCTTTCAAGTCTTGTTAATCTTCTATTTATAATATGAATTTTTTTTTTAATTGTGTGTGAGATAAGGACTGTTCCATTGGTGTTCTTTGGTAGACAATCCTGTGCACACGACGGCTGCCAGCGAATTCTAAGTAACTGTTTGTATATCTTCTTTCATTCAAAGTTACAATGCAGGTAGTAAATTTAGAGAAACCAAATTCTAAATCTAATACCATCCTTTTATCAATGGCTAGAGTCAGAGATACATATGATAATTTAGAAATATTTATGAATGGCATGAAAGCTCAGATAGAGTCACTAAAATATTTAGAGTGGGATGGTAAACAAGTTGTTGTTTTCTTATTCGGGGATTATTTCCTTGTTTTGCTGGAGACACCACAGACATGGGTATATTCCTTGAGCTCCAGACAAACCAAACATTTTCATCAAAGACATCCAGAGAGCATACAACTTGCAAACCAAGAAGTTTGGCCATGTTGATAAGAGATTACAATAGATATATGAAATATGGGAAAGGGAATAAAAGGCAAGTGGCACATTACCATAATTGTTTACACAAACCAATGTTAGAGATTGAAATTGAAAATGTAGCTCCTCCTTACCTTCATATTTTATTAGGCATTGTTTTGAAACACCACAGTCTTCTAGAACAGGTAGCTGATACAATAGATGCAAAGATATTTGAGAATTCGCAAGAGATACATGCAAACATTAGTACTTTTAAGAACTTGAAGAGATTTAGTAGGAACTGGAAATAGGCAGAAGAATTAGGAGCTAAAATTGAATTTTTCAGGTAGGTATTGAACTTTGTGAGGATAAGGAGGAGACAGATAATTTTAAAGTTAGACTTGAAAATGCACAAGATGCGCTGGCCAAACTTCAGTTTCAAGATCTGTGTACTAGGTCTGGTCCAGTTTGCTCACACATGGACAAGGTACTAGCCAAACACAAAATCATACAACAGGCTTATAATAGCAGAGCATTTATAGGGAATCACTGCCACAGATATCTCACACAAAAAGTTTATAAAGCTCTTACAAGAGCAATCATTACACAAACACTGAAAATTACAGACAAACAAGATATAACTAACATAGCTTTTATTGCCCAAGAACAATTCATCTCACTGAAAGAAGCATTTGAGAAAGTACACAACAAAATATCACAGTAAACCAATTAGTAAAGAATCAATAACAGCATCGATAGAGACTTATATGTCTTTGTTCAGAAAGCTATTCCCTAGTAAGACAATTCATAAACAGCACATATTAGAAAAACACTGCGCAGACTGGATCAGAACTCATGATGTATGATTGAGATAATTGTTAGCTCTCGTGTTCTGGGGACAATTGGGTGTGTTATTTTAAGGTTATAAATGTGGACATGCAATTTAAACTTTCAATAATTAATGTTTGACGCATGAAACCAAAACAAAACTTTGATATCCATTTTCTGCAGGTTTTCTACTTTTGATTTCTGTAATTTGTTATGCATGTTGTTTGTGACCGTTTTAGTGTAAATTGAATTAGAAACAAACCATAACAAAATGTAAAAAAAAAAAACGTAAATTTTACACTATTTCAGACTATTATATCTTCTGTTCTAATTGTGATAAAATGTTTGTTCTTGTTCTAAAATTTACTCTAACATTTCTAGTCTAGCTTTACGCAAAATTAAAGCCGGTATTTATAATAATAAAGTAGCATAAAAGCAATTCAAACATGTTTTGGGGACAATTGGGTGTGTTATTTTAAGGTAATAAATGTGGACTTGCAATTTAAACTTTCAATAATTAATGTTTGATGCATGAAACCAAAACAAAACTTTGATATCCATTTTCTGCAGGTTTTCTACTTTTGATTTCTGTAATTTGTTATGCATGTTGATTGTGACCGTTTTAGTGTAAATTGAATTAGAAACAAACCATAACAAAATGTAAAAAAAAAAACGTAAATTTTACACTATTTCAGACTATTATATCTTCTGTTC
The DNA here is from genome assembly GCA_024509875.1 of Oreohelix idahoensis. Classification (NCBI taxonomy): domain Eukaryota; kingdom Metazoa; phylum Mollusca; class Gastropoda; order Stylommatophora; family Oreohelicidae; genus Oreohelix; species Oreohelix idahoensis. The sequence continues at coordinate 45,869 of JAMPIV010004897.1, forward strand.
TAATTGTGATAAAATGTTTGTTCTTGTTCTAAAATTTACTCTAACATTTCTAGTCTAGCTTTACGCAAAATTAAAGCCGGTATTTATAATAATAAAGTAGCATAAAAGCAATTCAAACATGTTTTGGGGACAATTGGGTGTGTTATTTTAAGGTAATAAATGTGGACTTGCAATTTAAACTTTCAATAATTAATGTTTGACGCATGAAACCAAAACAAATCTTTGATATCCATTTTCTGCAGGTTTTCTACTTTTGATTTCTGTAATTCGTTATGCATGTTGATTGTGACCGATTTAGTGAAAATTGCATTATAAACGAACCATAACAAAATATAAAAAAAACGTAAATTTTACACTATTTCAGACTATTATATCTTCTGTTCTAATTGTGATAAAATGTTTGTTCTTGTTCTAAAATTTACTCTAACATTTCTAGTCTAGCTTTACGCAAAATTAAAGCCGGTATTTATAATAAAAAAGTAGCCTAAAAGCATTAATTAAGCCCTATCAAAAGTAAACATCGCCACATGTTTTTCCCATTAGGAAGCTGACCACGTGACCTATGTCAAGTGGGCTATAAATAGCGCGGTCGGGGAAAAAGGGGAAATAACTAAAAGATCGCTCGCAAACAGCCGTGAGTAGTGAAGATGAATTTTCATACATTAAGAACAATTTTTAAAATGCATTTCGTTAGCATTTTTCAGATTTACTTATGCTAGATATGCCAAAAAATTACCAATTTTGTTTCATCTTGCCACATTTATACTTACAACATGTCCTGATGTTTTATTTCAAAACATGGTGCATTGTCTCCATAATTACCAAGCACAGCATGACGGCCATATATTTCCACAAAAAAAAAATCTTAAGCAAGTAAATTCCGTGATTCTACTCAGCCTGCAAAGATGGCAGAAGGTTCTCTATTAAGGAAGTTTGTAATGCAAACTAGAGAGCCAAAAAGTTACAGACTGTCATAAATAGGTGCTTTTGTGGGATAGGATTGAAATAGTGTAACAGGATCACCATTTTAGAACTGCAAGAACCAGACAAGTGCCAAGTTAAGCAAGAGATTAGAAGAACCCGGCTCATTACAGCAGTCCTTGGTCTGGAATTCCCAGTGTTTAAAGAGGTAGTCAATCAATCAATCAATACCCTTTAGCTCCCCGAGGAGCATATGCCTTCAACAAACACATGACAAGTCTTCCTGTCCTGTGCCATCCACTCGTTCTTTCCAAGTTTTCATCGTCATTTTCACCTCTGTATCCAGTTCTCTTCTCCATGTGTTTTTTGGTCTACCTCTGTCTTTCTTTCCCTGTGGATTCCAGAACAAGGACTGCCTTGTAATGCTATCAACAGGTCTCCTCAATGTGTGTCCTATCCATTGCCAGCGTCTTCTATTCAAGTCTTGTTCCACTGGCACTTGTCTGGTTTTTGTCATCAATTCCACATTTGTGACTTTGTCATAAAAAGAGGTAGTGGAAAACTTAAAAACACACGGATAAGGAGACTGGAGACAGACATGTAAGCGACAGCAAGGGCATGGAAAGACCTTGAAAGAATGGCGAAGGACAGGAACCCTTGGCAAGAATTTTTGTTTAAAGGCTTATGCTTCTCAGGGACTCTGACGAGTAGAGTGACAGTGGGGCCTTAAATGAACATATTTATCATTTGGTGGCTTGACAGGTGGTGAAAGAGCAGTACTTAAATTTTTGTGTGTTTAAGTTGGAGTCATTGAAGTGTTTTTTTGTTGTTTGTTTTAAATTAACATCAGAATAGGATTTTTATTGTGTTTGATTTATTTATTGGCAAGCACCTGGTAGAACCAATCCTGATCTGGGAATTCCAGAACGGACCGCATCATCTGGTGTAAACCTCAAGCAGCATGCATGTTGCTTAGATCAGACTGTCTTTTTCCAACCATTTTTGGCTATTGGTAATCATTATTTTTGTGGCTTCAGCTTTGCTTTTACATAACAGTGTTTTATTTTTGCGAGTTGGCTTTTAATTTTACCTGCTTTTGTTTAATATGATGTGTATTAAATCATTCTCGTGACCTGCTATCAGGGGTAATAGAATAGTTGTTAGTGTAATGATTCTGAATTATAAACAGATGGTAACACTTTGATTATAATGCACACAATGAAAGCATGAAGTTAACAAGCGACAGTAACAGCCAGTTGATCGGTCAGGTCTTCCTCACCAAATCCAGAAAGAGCAGTAAGGAAAAAATAATTTGATGTAAGTACTGAAATATCAAGCGAATTCCCAAATGATCTTTTAAAAGTAAAAATAATTACAATTTTTGCTGTGTTCAGTGACGAAGTTAAAGAGTTCCAGGATGGAATTCTGGTGGCTTCACGCTCCAGTTTAACCAGGTTTAAATGGATACCTGACTCTGCTCTTGAGTTAAGGAAGGTAAATGCAGCAGGGAAGGGAACAGGTCATCCCACCTGATAACAAAACTGGATGTAGTATAGTGAAGTTTCTAACAGTTCACTCACCTACTGCAGTATCTGCTATTAGACTAGCTTTCTAAATGTTGAAAATGTAATAAATAAATCTTACTATTAGTAGTTGTTACTGTAATGAATGAAATGATCAGTACAAGAGATTTTAGGATCACATAAAAGCCAGATGTGTCAAACAGCAGCTCTTTATTTTATACCTGGGAGCTCCAAAGTGATGGCCACTGGAGTTGATGGGGGTTAACTAAACTTTTGGGGTCAAAAGTTGACAAAGATGTAAGAAATAAAATACCTGCTGGGACTCAATTTAACATCTGGAAATAGTGCTACAAAATAATCTTTTTTTGTAAGTTTTGTGCAGCATTTGAGCCGTTTCTACTTAAATTCCCAAGTTCGTACATGGTTTTAGCAGGTTTTAGCCACGCAAATGCAGTTTTATCATAGCAAACTGATAGACTGAACCTGAAAGAGCATGGTTACTTAGACTAAAACTAGCCAATCTCCAAATACCAATGCCTTTGTTAATGCTCATCAGTCACATCCTTCTCATAAATGAATTGAACCAGTTCAATAAAAAGGTAATGTAAATTTATTGTGCCTGTTTAATCACTTCCTTAATTGATGTATTAATTTTGCCTGGGGTCGATTACGGATTCCATGGAGGGGTTGGGCCTCAAAAATGTTTAAGGGCTCTTGTTTTATAGCAAAATAACAAATGGAGAGCAGAAATACTATTCCTTTCTATAAAGCTATTCCTGAAATTCTTTGAAATATGCATAGAAGAAATTCCCTCCCCTATATTCAGAAGCTAAGCTTATTATTTTGATTTATGCGTTGATTTATTTGTATGTTTGTTATTCATTTCTGTTTGTATTTGCTATGCCTTGAAAAGACTTGTCTGATTAATATTGTTACTTCCAGATCCTCTTATTCTTTTCTGACTCTCATATAACCCTGTCTGTTTCTCTCATATAACCCTGTCTGTTTCTCTCATAAAGTTGACAGTCTGTCACAGGCTTTTCTCATTATCATACAGTTTCTCCAAATACGAAGTCTAACTGTTTAATATGCAGTTAGGTTTTAAACTGTAAACAGTGGGATAAAGCGTATACTTGTTTTCATGAGAGGAATATCAGGGCCCAATGCTAGGAATTGCAAAGTGGCATTCAGGTCATTCGGTAACATATGGAAATCACCAATAGCAATTTATGCACATAAAAGTCAGTATATGTATGTCAAATGTATGCTTGATCCTGCTTTTTTTTTTAAAAATATTGGAAACTGCTAATGAATAATATGTAATATAATTTGAGGAATACAGACCTTAAAAATGTCCTTTAGATGGAGTTGAAACAACAACAGAAATGACTAAATGTGCATAGATTACCAACATAGTTATTCAAAATAAACAGTTGATGAAGTTGGTTAGAATATAACATTCATAATGTATTAAAACAGATAGCCCATAGTGTCCTGAACCTAACATTGTGCAGTAAAGAAAATTAGACACCTGTATGATTTAGTAAATTTAACAATGAAATATGAATTCGTTAAAGGCTGTAAATTCGAAGATTGCATTCTTAATGAGCATCTTGTGTAAGCATTACAGGTCCACAACCTCTTATCCAAATCCCTTGAGGCCAGATATGTTTTGGATATTAGGAATGTTTCAGATCTTGGAATTGTAGTACGGTAAACGTACAGTATATTTCGTAGCACTCTAGCAAGGTCTGGTGGTACTGATGCCTCACCCCAGCTAGTGTCATGTTATGCACGTGAGTGACACTGCACAAGAAAACTTTGGTTTATAGAACTTTTCGAATTTTGGATAAAGGGTTGCGGACCTGTACTAACTGTTGCTTTTCTATGTTGCAGAAATTTGTTGAATGTTTAACTGTTTCTCTCTCATGTTTATCTGATTCAGTACTTTGAGCCAGTATGTCTGTTTGCTGTAGTCATGAACCTCACCATTTCTGTGTCTGTACTTGATGACTTCTGCAAATGTTTCAGTTAATAATAGTTCTCCAGAGACATAAGGATGCATTTATCTTTTAATTCCTCTGCAAACAAATGCCATCTCATCATAATATTACTTCAAGCAATTCAGAAGTGGAGGGGAGAGGGGAGCTCACAGACATCCATTACTATGCCTTGCACACCTTGGTTAAAACTTGCATGTAACATTTATTTCCATGAAGATAGTGATTTTTAAATTGTTTTATTTTAAAATGTGTGACTTTTAAAAAAAGAAAAGAAAAAGTGAGAAAAATAAGTTTTTTGGAATGTCTGACACATGTTCATAGATTGGTAGGAGTTGAACACATCTTGATGCAGTGTAGCCATTTTACAAATCAACAACAGTAATAATTGTTGTTATTATTAGCAGAGAATTATTATTTGAACAGTCAGTTTCATGTTCTATTCTTCATAACAGATTTATGCATGTTAAGATCATATAAATGCTATTTCTTACAGCATTATGTAATATGTATCTTTATATTTCATATGTAATACCACTTACACTACATATATTTATCTGTATTATTTTTTTCTCTGCTGTTTTAAAAGCATTGTTTTCATGTTTGCAGTACATTTCATTTCATTCTTCCAATTTTTTTTTTTCCAAACAGGGTCATGGCTGAAAAGTGTTGATCCCAGAGGTATGATTTTCCATTTGTTTATTTCTCTGACAGTAAAAGCAGTGTTTTTTTTAAATGTTTGGCTAATGTATAGATAGTTTTATGTTTTGTTTCAGCACTCAAAAGAGTGAGGGCGGTTTTCAGAATCATTAAAACTGTGGCTGCCATGTGAAGTAAACTGTTTGTTGTATTTGAATGATTTTTGTGCTAGAGCACTTGATTTAATTTGCTGTCGTTGGTAGGATCAGTTTATCACCTCTTGCATCAGTTAGAGGATTTTTATTTAATTTACTCGGTGTACAGTGAATAATTTATTGATTGTTTGATCTCTTATGTTTATATTCTTATCTTTATATGTGTTACAGCACAGCATGTATGTTGTATCATTTTAAACAGATTTCATCTTTGTGAATTATATGGTATGGGAATTAAAATGAAATTACAAGAAACAGAAAATGAAGTTATGATGTATGTAAAAAACAATCTATTTCACTTTGACATCCTGTGTTGATTTTTAACTTAGCAACATATTCAAACTATTCTGTAGAGAAAGAATAGAAATACACTGACATCTAGATAGCAGGCTCCAGCTGAAAAAGAAAAAGAAGCCACAACATGATACAAATAGACCAGGAATGAATCATCAAGAGACAGTTGGAAGGACAATAATGAAAACCTACATCTAGACAAAAATTGAACAAAACTGCGGAGACTTGCTCGGCATCACTTTAGAAGAAAAAACTGCTAACAGGAAAGAGCACAGCAGAAACCTTTATTAAAAATTATAGCTCAATTAGCGAAGCAAATATAACAACAAAAAGGAAGAAAGAAGCGGAAAATGATACCAAATCATTGACACAATTTCATTTGATGACAAAATTTACACTGCAAGGGGTAGAAGATGCAATCTGCAAAACGAGAAGCCTTCAGGAAGGATGGAATCACAGGTACAATTTTGAAACTTATTGGAACACAAAGTAAAGAGAAATGTTTGGAAATAATAAATGTAATCTAGAAATTGGGCGGATAGACACTTATCTATGTGGGGAAGGCAAGCAAACATTAGAATTTGTCCACTCAGAATGTCGACTCTAGAAGATGAGCAAATTTGCAGTGTGGCCTTTGCTAAACCCGATTGATGGAAAAACTTTATGGCAGTGAGAGAAGCCTGAGACAGACTGCCAGTTTTAATAGAGAAATAGATGTGGTTACATGAGAGTGAACGATAGCGTAAAAGAAGTCATATGCTGCAGTTTTTCTATACAATCAAAAATATTTGCATTTCTCTTGTCAATGAAAGGAAAAGATTTACATTTCCTGAAAGTAATGTAAATAATAATTATAAATGGTTACAGACAATAAGTAAATGAGTAACATTTCCTGTAATAAAATAAATTATATATCATTTTCTCTTTTAAAAAATGTGTAATCTTTCCATTCCCTAAATAAAACCAGAATTTCAGATAGTAAGTGAAAATAACTGTTTTGTTGCATAAAATATAATAATACAATTTCTGTATTGTTCTTTGTTAAAGCTCATAGTCTTGAATATATAGATTTAGATGTAAAATTGTCTCCTTCTCATATTAGCCATGTCATGTGCTGAAAGTTTGATTTTATTATACATGTGTGTGTATGAACAGAGTCAGAAGAAAAGGCAGATGTTCCAAAGCAATCATCATTTTGTAAGTTAACTGCCTCTCGTATATGATCAGTGTCTTGGCTGTGGCTCTTGTGCAGATTACCTCTTCCCGTAGGCTTATGGAATGTAGCAAATTCATTCATAGAGTTGCATGTAGCATGGGTTTTGTAACACTTTGTTTCTAGTGATGTTATTTTTGCTTGGTTCTGTTCCACACTTTAAGCCCTGGTTGCTACTGTATTACAGACGTGATAATTGCAACATTACTGTACATTGATATTGTCATTGTTGCTTTAGGGTGTAGCAGTTAACTTACCGAGCTGCCATTCTTCCCTCCCTACTCCATCCCTTGCCCATATATTACCGAGGCTCAAAAGAGCGCTGAGAATATTAACACTGTGCCCAATTATGCATGTCATAGCAGACTACAAAAGAAAGTTAGGTATGGGACCAGTTACCACATTCTGTAGCAACTTTAAACCAAAAAGGGGGAAAAAAAACAAAACAAACATGAACGAGTTGACCAAACCGTTTGAAATAATTCAACTCAGCCATCCAGAATGGAAGAAATTCATGAATTGTAGACAGATATGAAAGGGGTAGAAGAGACACGGAAAGATCTTTATTTGGATGGCACAGGAAGGCTTTGTAAGAATTAGTTGAAAGCCTATGCTCCTTGGGGAAACTGAAAGGTAATAAAATGACTCCACCTCCTGAGGTTGTTTTCCTGTGTGGAGATGTCAACAGCCTCAGACTGACCACTGCTTTCTTTGAACTTATTCACGTTGACGCCTGAGGGTGAACGAAGAAGGTTTACCTGTGCTGATTTGTATGGCTATAACAAAAAGAACCAGATATAACAAAAAGAACCAGATATAACAAAAAGAGCCAGATATAACAAAAAGAACCAGATATAACAAAAAGAACTGCATGATCAGATTTGTGCTGATCCTTTATATACCCTATATTGATAAGCTTCTTGTGAGGCTGTGAAATTAACAGCTTGCATGATTATTATCATTCAACAGCTTGTTGTCATTGATTGTTAAGTTTGCAGCTTGTTTGACTGTTATCATTTGGCAGCTTGTTTGATTATTATGAGTTAGCAGCATGTTTGATTCTTTATCAGTTTGCTGTAGCTTTTTTGTGTTCTGTTTTGTGTTTCCTTTATTCAGTTATTCACATACAGAAGTAAGTTACGTTGAATAACTAGTCTAAAAGTGAAACAATTGTCAATTTTATGTTACATATGTTTTATTTAGACCTGGCAGTTATGTGTGGAACACTATATCATTTAAATGGCCGCCTCTGCTAGCCATACAGATGCGCGCCCTTTGGAGCACATTTTGCATGACATTTTCGCATGTTTCAACTTGTATAGCGGCGATATCCTCTCGAATATTGACTTTGAGTTGCTCAATAGTCTGTGGCTTGTTGGTATATACTTTCCCTTTCAAAAAACTCCATTAAAAAAAGTCTAATGGAGTTAAATCTGGCGATCTTGGAGTCCAGTCGATGTTGCCAAATTTCGAAATTAATTTGTCCGGAAACATCCTATTCAAAATTTCTCGTGTGTCGCGTGCTATGTGCGACGTGGCGCCATCTTGCTGAAACCACATGTCACGTAGGTCCAAATCCTCCAATTGCGGACCGAAAAAGTTGTTAACCATGTCCCGATAGCGTTCGCCATTGACCGTAACAGCATTGCCATGAGCGTTCTCAAAAAAGTATGGACCAATCACACCTCCAGCCCACATAGCGCACCAGACTGTCACTCGCCGAGGATGTAGAGGCTTCTCGTGTATCTCTCGTGGATTTTCGCTTCCCCAAATACGGCTATTTTGATTTTTTTTACGAAGCCACTGAGGTGGAAGTGAGCCTCATTACTCATGATGATTTTCGTCCAAAATTCAGGGTCATTTTCAATGGCTTCTAACATCCAATTACTGTAATTACGACGCCGTTCGTGGTCTGCAGGTTGAAGAGCTTGCGTCAGCTGGATCTTATATGGGTGTAGATCTTTACGCAAAATTGTGTGTAAAGATCACCGAGATAGGCCAAGTTCTTGTGAACGGTGTCTGATGGAGGTGCCCGGCATTTCAGCTACACTTTCACGCACAGCAGCAATGTTTTTCAATGAACGAGCGCTCCGAGGTGCTGAAGGCCTTGAGCGATTCGCCACAGAACCAGTTTCTTCAAATACCGCCACTAAACGCTGAATTGTGCATACTGCAGGCACATGATTACGACTCAAAATTTCACGTAATTTACGCCGAGTCACCGCAATTGAACACTGATTTTGATAAGTTTTAACTATTGAAACGCGTTGTTCATACGTGTACCTCTCCATAATGAATTTGCCACGTCTCTATTTAACGTCTGCCAAATATGAAGTGACAGAAACAAAATCCACAGAAATGGCGGGCAATTCAAATCTACCTGCTCTCGTTCGGACACCCTAGTATATATATATATATATATATATATATATATATATATATATATATATATATATATATATATATATATATATATATATATATATATATATATATATATATATATATATAGTATTTTTTTTTGCAGATGTTTTTAGGTACCTTTAGATCCGGGTTTCTTAACCTAAAGTCCGTGAATGGATTCTAGGGGTTCAGTGTACGTAACCTTTAATTTTAAATGTAGGCCGTACAGTTTTTAATTATGCTTTCGTGTGCAATTTTTTTTTAACAACAAGGGGTCCATAGTCTCTATCGAACAGTCAAGGGGGACCATAGCTTTCATAAGACAAAGGGATTCAAGGCACAAAAAAGGTTAAAAAAAAACCCAGCTTTAGATGGGCTGGGGGGGGGGGGGGTTTGTGTCCGTTAAAAAGTGTCTCTGAGCATTAGGAAAGTCAACAGCAGGCAGAGATCTGAATGTTATAGTACTGAGAGTTGTGGAGGGTGCAGCTGGTGTTCTTGTGCGTTTCATGTGGCCTGTGTTTTTGGAGTACTCTGTCCTGAAAGCTTCAGATACAACCTCAGTCCATCTATTTCTCAATCTTGTGTGTTTTGATACTCTTTCGTTGTACGGTGTGATGTTGGTTTGTTCTCACTCTGAATAGATGTCCTGACCATTTCATTCATTATTCTGTGTAATACAATCAGAACAATGCTTTGACAGTCGGCGGCATGGATCAAAGAAGAAGAATGTCATAAAATATATCTTTGATGTGTGGAAGCTCATTACTTTGCAATCCCCGCTTCTACATTATCCAGACTGCTGTGTTTTAGTGTATTATTCCTTCTTTCTGGAGATGATCACATTTGGTTAACGAGCACTTTGTACTTGGTAAACGCACATCGTTGATGTCGCAGTCTTATTTTTAGTCTGGATATGGCCCACCGTTTGTTAAAACAATACATCTTGTTATTGTTGGCACCTGGAGTCAAGTTGACATTACAAATAGCAGCAGAGTTCACATATACTTAACTTCAATAGCTTTTAAAGTGTCTGCATATGTGTCCATGCTTATGCAGATGGCAGTTTATTAGTTGGAAGGGTGCCCGCTTCCGCATAGTTAAATATGTTGCCATATTTGGAGAATGTATAACTTGAGTTAATTGTAATGCACGATTGTTACACAAAATGTTGGTGGTTAGAAAATCCTGAGCTTCAGAAAGGAATGATATTGTGGTGGTACTTATTTCCCCCCGCCTTTTCTGTTCTCTGCTGCTCAACTCCCAATGGAGCGTGGTGTTTAATTAGTTCCTGCCAAACCCTCACTGTTCAGGATCTTCAGTTAAATTTCTTCCAGTGTCATCATTGCCGTTTTTATTTTTCTCTAACCAGCGGCACTCGAGCTTTCCAGCTCTTTTGGCCCAATGACATGTCATTGCGAGGCTGGGGGGGTCAGTGGACTTTCCTTCCAACCCGGTCAAGAGCTTCGCTCCTTCCCATCCACACGGGATTTATGTGCAGGAGCCGTTCAGGTTATTCAGTCAAATTTCCGGTCGTAAACATTCCTTCAAACGCTGACGCCCGGGTTTGAACCATGAAAACCTGGTCGCCAGTACAACGCCGTAGCCATTACACCAGCGCGGCTCCCATTGCCATTCTTATAACTGTCTCCAGAATTCTTCACCACATGTTTTCGTTTTTTGGTCTCCCTCAGTGTTTCTTATCCGGAGGGATCCCAGAAAAAGGAACTCCTTGTATTGCTGTTAGCTGGCGTTCTGCATGTGTGCGATGTCCTCGGCCAACGTCTTTTCTGTACTTCTTGTTCCACGAGTATTTATCTTGTTCTATCCATCATTTTCACCTCAGTGACGCGGGTTTCTTGCAAGTGGGCCGGTTGCAGATGTGGTTCCATGCTTCATACGGAGCGAAATAAAAAGATGAAGCGTTTTGCCACGATTCTGTGTTGCTCCACGAACATATAGTCACATCGGTACGTTGATTTCTTGCCGCTGTGCAATATTTGGAACACTTAAAAGCTGTATTAAGCTCATACGTGTACCCTGGAAATGCGCAGTTGAGAATAGGTCTAGCTTCTATGAGTAATTATGTGCCGTTATCCTAGATAATAGAATACAATGTGTAAACATTGGCCCTATTTTTGCACGCAGGTTTTTTTTTTATCCGCGTGAACGAATGTTTTAATTAGTTTGGTTATGAGACATAGTCGGCGTCTGAGGCCTAATGGATAGGAACGCAGTTTCATAATCCAGATATACCAGGTTCGAAACCTGCTGCAGGCGTTTGGTAGCAGATCGCTTTGTGTGGATTTTTAACAATGGTATAAGAGCCGTACCGTTCAGAAAGCAATGGCAAACTACTGAATGAAAAAAAAAATTGCCTAGAAAAATCACAAACAGCCAATAAAAGCTGGGGTTGATTGCCACGTCCTGTAAAGGATAAGCAACTAACTTAACTTATGAGACATAACCTTTATAACACATTGTAATGTCATAGGAATCTTAAGATGTTCGTTATCTTTTAAAATCTTCCAGAGATCTTAAATTTGTCATCAGGTTGAAATGTTTTGTGCGACGCGTTTTCAGAAATATCGATTAAATATATTTTAGGATGGACTTTGGCTGGGGAACCCTCCCCCCTCCCCCTTCCTCCTCCTCATTTTAGCGCCACATATGACGCCATTTATATAATACTAATAACAGATCTCGTTGTCATTCTAACCTAATGGTAAAGGTAGTCCCATAGCAGACATGTCGTAGGCTAGGGGAGTGTTACAGACTTCACTATACTAGGTCCAGCTTTACGAGGTGGGGGTGGGTGACCGGGCCCCTTCCTCGCTGCCGTTACCTTCCCTAACTCAAGAGCTGAGCCGTTTATCCTTTTACATGTGGGTAGACGGCCGTGGCACCACCAGGTTTCGAACCCGTTCTAAGCTATTGATGTGTAATAATGAATCTTTGGCTGATCGAGTTGTTTGTACAGAGCTCTGCAAGATCTTGTCTTTTGTTAATGGCATACCATATACAAGCCTTAGTTTCTTTGTGGCAATTGGCAAGTAATTATCTCTGGATGGTTCGGTTTGTTAGTCATGCTAAATCTGCAGACATATAGCCAGGACGAAGTCCAGTCTTTTCCAGGTCCACGTAGCAGCCCCTTAACTTCTAATTTCAGCATCCTCTGGCCATTTTTGGCATCGTAGTTCATTGTGGGCCGGGCAGTTTTGCATTGTTGATGAAGAGCGTGTGCACGTCTTTGTTGCGATAAAATAAGTACACCACATGGTCCCACCATATGTGAAAGAAAGACGGCGAGAAAGGGTGGGCGCGAATGAGTAATGCTGATAAGGCATATGTTGTGTAAGATGAGTCAAGTGTCGGTGGAGTTCAGTTATTGTAACATTGTGCGGGTTAGTGACGCTATTCAGCACCACCGGTCGCGAACACACGGCTTGAAAACTGTAGTATCATCATCATCGTGAGGGTATCATTGCCATGTGACGCAAATAGTGGGACCTTTGTTCGATGTGCTTGTCAGACATGTACTACAGTACAGTTCATTGTATCACTATGTCATTATTTATAAGGGGTGAAGGTCGACCATTCATTCACACTTGCTACGCGTGTACCATTTAAGTAGTGGTCTGTTGATCGCAAGGCGTGTTAAGTATATCTCTAACTGAGTCGTATCTTGTTTCCTATAGCTCTTGTAATATACTAGTTTTGCACACAGTCTGGTTTTGTTTTGTTCTGGACATGGAACGGCGCGTGTCGAGATATTAAATAATTCTTCTTTAACGCCTCTTTAAGATTATGGAGTCACCACCACTGCAATTTAGTTATGGGAAAAGTCATACATATGCTCCCGTAGTGGTAGTTTCTGTAGCATTTTGGGTTCAAGTAGGGAACAGTAGACTGGAGGAGCCGTGCTAGCCGAACACGTTATCTCATCAAGTTGGAATTTTATAATATTTATTTTGACATAGCTCGAATTAGGGTTAGGTTAAGGCTGGCTGTAACGTAATTATAGATAGTCAGTCTGGCTTCATGGCGGACCTTTTCTACTGTCCTCGTCATCTGCCGCAATTTGTTTCACGTGATGAGGTTACCAGTCTTATGCACAACGTGACAACTATTCGCCTCTTACGGTGCTATTCGCCTCTGACGGTGCACTCTAAGGAGCAGTAGTTTTGTCTTCATCTCTTCAAAGAAGTCCGGAAATCACATAGTTTGAGTAACAACAAAAATGATTTCCTAATTTGAAATCTACAAATGTCTTTGATTACGATCTACAACGCACGATCGTGTAACTTAATTTTTTTTAATTATATCGCTCCCTTTTGGAATGTCTAGCCCTAGTGCTTCTCTGTGCCTCGTTCGGTGTTAAGTCATTCTTTTCTTTTCTCCCATTTTCTTCTAAAGAATGTGTAGGCCCAGAGTTGGTCAATTAATATGAAACAAATATAAAGGTATGTTATAAGGCACTCGTAGGAAATAAAGAAGTAGAACACTAGACAACAGAAAAGCAACAGACATGAGTGGCTTACCCAGGATTTGAACCCTGGACCTTCCGTGCGACAACACCGCCTAGCTATGCAAGCGAATCACACTGTCCTCCCTGCCATCTACGCATCCCCAAAAAAGGATGTTTCAATGACAGGTCATTAGTGCGAACCTCTATACATAGAGGCCTCGTGGTTTCCCTTCCTTATGTGTTATAAATGTTTATACAATACCAAACCTTCCCTCTGTCCTGTTCTTACTGTTCTAAGTCTACTATCATACTGGACACAGTATTAAGGTCTTTGTCTTGTTGGACTGACCAATACTGATATATAGGGGAACAACAGAAGTGATTGCATCATTAATAGGCTGAACTGCCCATGGTAAACTTCCGGTGTTATGTATAGAGGTTCGCACTAATGACCTGTCATTGAAACATCCTTTTTTGGGGATGTGTAGATGGCAGGGAGGACAGTGTGATTCGCTTGCATAGCTAGGCGGTGTTGTCGCACGGAAGGTCCAGGGTTCAAATCCTGGGTAAGCCACTCATGTCTGTTGTTTTTCTGTTGTCTAGTGTTCTACTTCTTTATTTCCTACGAGTGCCTTATAACATACCTTTATATTTGTTTCATATTAATTTACTGTTTACAGGCCTCGTGGTTTCCCTTCCAGAGTTGGTCACAGTTATTACAAATGCTCTGCCTCTAGAGCAGTGATTCCCAAAGTGTGGTACCTGTACTCCGGAGGGTACACGAAATAGGTTCATGGGGCACACGGCTGAATTGTTTATACTGGTTTTATAATCCATCATATATATATATATATATATATATATATATTATATATATATATATATATATATATATATTATATATATACTATATATATATATATATATAAATATATATATGGGAGATATATAGTATATGTCTTATATATATATCTGTGTGTGCGCTATTGTAGATAAAATAATACTATTAAAACTACTACCCAAATTATCTTCGTCCTGGAGAGGTACGCTCATAAAGGGCTATGGGATTATTTTTAGTTTGGGAACTATGAAATAGTCGTTTATTCAGTAGTGCCGGCGAAAGCTGGAAAATTATTCTCGTGTTTGCTCACATGTTGGCCCATACATCTCCGTGCTTCCTAATGGCGCTGTTGCTTATAGTATTGATCTGAGGAAATTGACTTTCTCTGTTAGGCTATGATGTGGGGGGGGGGGGGGGGGGTGCTGCTGATAAAAAAAGGGAGCTTGTGTCAGTTTAATATCTATTCCTTTAAGTTCACTATAACTGGTGTTTGCTGAACATTGAGGAAGTACGGGCAGTTTTGGCATAGCTGGCGAGTCCTTTTTAGGACAAGTACTTTTCAGGGCTTTATGCTAGCAGATTCGCACAACGGGCTGATCACCTGTTTTCCAGTCACTTCGATTACGGAAACAACAGCAAATGGGTTGATTTGCCGTTGCCCTAAAGACGTCACTAGGCGTGATGGGAAACAATGGCAAAGAAAACGTATCTGCTGTTGCCCTAAGACGCCACTAGGCGTAATGGCCACTGACTGCTTTGACGGTCGGTGGCTAAGGACGGAAGAAGAAGAAGAATGCTAGCAGATGGATAGATAATATTAGTCCTTGTAAGGACTTAGTATCTATCAACGCTGGTCGGGCTAGCAGTCCTTTTCACGGCTACTCCGTGCTAGCTGATAGATGCTAGTAGTCCTTTTCAGGGCTTAGAATTTATCAACTCAGCGCTTCAGTTAACCAGAGTTCACTTATTTGTTGATTGTCAAATTGCGCTCCGATATAACCAAACGTGCCTCGCCACAAGAAGGCAAAACACAAACAAAAATTTAAAATCTATCTATATAATCCTGTCCTACATACATTCTCAGTTTCGGAAGGCAGTGATAATATTAGGTTACTTATTACTGAATTTAAGATTATTTTAATTGGAGAACACTGAGCACTGAATTACTGCAGGGCAGAAATGTAAGATGGCGGTTACTCCTATTTCTTTACCCTGTGAAATAAAGATTTCGTTCACCCGTTCGTTCTCCCCTCTTTAACAGTCAACTTTTTCCCGTCCATTTCCTATTGTCCGTTGTTCAAACACCACCCCCTCCCCCTATTATTTTCGGTGTTCTTCTCTCCCGCCACATCTTATATTTTTATTAACTGCTCATTGTGTGTGCTCCTTTTTTTCTTTTTCCTTCCTTTGCTTGCTCTATGTCTATCGCCTCCCTCGCTCTGTCTCATCATTGCTACTGTTGACATATCCAGACTTAATTACATACCATGGCTCGGCAGTGCATATTCAAAGGGTATCTGTCTCCGTCTCTCAGCCATTATTACTAGTTGCACTAATATATGGCATAATCGACCTCCATTCTGCTATCAATCAGTGTGTTTAAGACGAGACATTCTTGAACTTCTGTTGTTACTTGTCAGCCAGTTTGTTCAGCGGATGTGACATTACGTCAGAACACTAGATTATTCCCTGAACTACAATACAAATTAAATGAACATGTAAAGGTAGTTTCATAGCACATACTGCCATAGAGGGAATTGTGTGTTCGAGACTTCACCACACAAGGTCCATCTTTATGAGGTGGGATAACCAGTTCTTTTTCTCGATTCCTTTGCCTTCTCTAACCCAGAAAACTGCAATGTACACATTTATAGCTTAGTAGATTGGACCACGAATCTACCAGGTTTTGAACTCTGTAACTTTGTCGTGAGAGGCAAATGGTCTATCTACTCTACCAGTTGGACGCACAACTAAACAGATACTACTGATTATTCTTCTTCATGTGACCTATAGCATCGCTTCTGTCATTGCTGCTTGTCACGGAATTGCCTCCCCTGCTTTGCAGTAGTGGTCCAACAGTGGCCAAAACTCAAGAGTATCTGATATGGGTCTTCAAATGTGTCTACTTTAGCACAAGATTACTCTTGGCAGAGTTGGAGATAGGATAATGATGCTTCTATCTCAAGGGAGTATTCATAAGACATTTCAGAAGTCAAGAACAATGCTGCATTAGGCAGGGCAATTGTTAACTTATGTCTGATCCGCCGCCTTTTATGAAGAATTAAGAAATTATTAATTTCAGCTTGTTCAAGCCCCCATCCTGATTTACTCAGTGGAATTCTTCTTATTCTGGTATAGCTCTGTTTAGAGTGTATTTAGTAAATTGACTGAGACAAACATGCAGTTCATTCAAAATGATTAAATCAACGTTAAATTTGTATATTTACAAATAACAGATTTAATAATCACTTAGGTTTTAACAAGATTAAAAAAAAAAAGTAATAATTATTTATCAGAAAATTATCATCACTGTGATGTACTGGAAGTTTGTAAAGGAGGTCACTTGGCAGCTTTTATGTGTTACTTAGCTGTCAGTGATGGTTCTGGTGGTTTGATTATTGGTAGACTGGGTCATTGATCACGCTCATCACTGGTCAAGGTTGTAGGTCGCAGCACGTTCCCAGAAGTATCAGGGAGTGTCTACAAAGTTGGTCCCTCATCTTTAAGCCCCGTCTGACGAAGGTATCTAGCTTCGACTTTAGGCCACTTGTTCCAGAGATAATACCCTCAACTGGTACCACCAACTAGTATGGTAAAAGAATAGAAACAAATACTATCTGCGTATTGAGTTTCCCGACACATAGTTATGTGTCCCCTTCTTCCTATTCCACCATCCCATCTAACTCAATTTTACCCTCGATGAAAATTAAGCTTAATCCCTCAGGAGAAAACTTTCTTTGCATTTAAATTGAATAGCTTTATATTTACTTTACATTCAAAGGAAAAGGTTAAAAGTATAGATAGAATATGTTTACATTTACATCTACACTGGTTGAAAAATGTTCACAATATAGATTGAATATGTTTTCAGTTACATCTATACTGGTTGACAAATGTTCACAATATAGATAGAATTTGTTTTAATTTACATCTACACTGGTTGAAAAGCTTGAAAACTTTCATTAATTTTAAATTGAATATGTTTACATATACATTTACACTGGTTTGTAACTGTAGATATTATAATTAGAATGTACATCATTTCTTTCATCTTTCTCTCCCTGCTCCATATGGACCTTGGGACTACTTATGCTTTTAGTTCTCTTTAAGAAACTAGCGACAAAACAGTCACCAGCCCTTGCAGTAGTGGTTCATGAAATCATCATTCTGTATTCTGATGATGCCAGCCTCAAATGACTTGTACATCCACTAGCAATTTTCACATATTTATATTCACATGGCAATATATACATATTAGTTCACATGTTAGTAATGAAAAATATAGAATGTAAAATGTACAACTTACGCCAAATGCTCACAGACTGTTTGCTCAGAGAAGTAGGTTAAGGCACTAGCAGATGCCTTTTTTCACATGTTCTTGGGGGTCGTTACTTTAACAGTAAATTCCCACTATGACTCCGTGTTTTCAGTTTCCTCAGATCCCAGTTGTCCTTATTAAAATGATAGAGTTGTCCTGGGCTGTTTAAGTCCTTCAAAATGCTCCAACAAAGTCAGGTCTTATAAATGGAATTCAGATTCTAACCTCTGGCAATCTGTAGTCTTGGCAAGCGAGTCTCACAGTGTCTTAAAATGCAAAATCGTCAGGTTATATGGCCCTGTCTTCCCCCGCATTTGTTTGTTACGATGCTAAGCAAGGCTCCAATCGTTTTCAAACATGCGTGTTTTGTGGGGTAATTCAAAATTACTTCCTCCTGAAATTCAGTGCGTGATGCAAAAGGTCACCTCTCCCATATATGGCAATAAAACATCCGATCCTCTCTCGGCAATGTTTACAAATAACTTCTTACATCTGCCCGGACTATTACAACATTTCCGCTCAGGCGTGTCCGGATGATAAGTGCGTGTCTGTAATCTGTCCACAGACGGGTAGTTTATCGCCCGGCACGCCTTATCAATGCTTAAACAAAGTCGCTGGGGCGATTTTAGTGCTAATCTGTAGTCTGATGTCGGCCACACCCGAGATTAACCAACATGATTGTCGGCTTTCCCAGCAGGGAGGAACGGATAACCAAACAGACGTGTCGACTTAACACTGAGAAGAGTGTAAGAATGTTTGAAAATACAAAATATCTGCTACATAGCAGAGAAAGAAAGAGGTGCCAACCATTGAAAAACATGTAATATGTCAGTACAACAGATGTCACAGAATACGGCCGTAGTGGACAAGAGAGCTACCCAAAATTATGTGACACCGCTCTTGCTGTACATACGTTTTTTTTTTCTTTATTTTGAAAGGAGATAGCCATTGTGCTACTGTATAGTACCTCACTCCGATTGTGTTTTCGCTTTATTCTCATATACTGTATACGCTTCGCCATTTTCACGATCGTTTGTTTCATTTGGCCTATTTTAGCAAGAGATGGGAGGATTGTATTTCCAGTCTGACACGCTATCTCCGGTGTTGTGTACATGTCCATATTGTGGCTGTTTCACGTCCCATGTTAAGACCGATCTGTGATGAAGATTGTTTTCATTATACATTTTCTTGTATTCGTTATAGCCTGATAATTCTCATTCAAGTCAGGCTGAAAGAGTAGCAAGATTTTATTGTATGTTTCTACCCTGTTAAATATACAAAGTGTATGTTGTATTTGTATGTGACAGAGAGTCGATCACGGGAAGAGTGCGAGATTCTTTTCCTGTTAGAGATGCCGTTTTGACGCTTACACAAAGCGGAAGGTAAACACATTCCGTTTGGACGTCTTTCCTTTAGTGCTACAGTTCATGCATTACCTCTCAGTTCCCCAAGGAGCATAGGCCTTCAACAAGATCTGTCCCGTGTCATCAGTTCATGGTTTTTTCATGTATTCCTCATTCATTTCTGTCTCCAGTTCTCTTCTCAGGTTCTCTTCAGGGGGAAGGCTGCTATATTATTATTTTACTTTACAACGTTGAATTCCTTGAAATTGATATGTAAAATGCATATGAGAGTAAATGAATTCAGTATGAAAGGTGAGAGAATGGAAGGGCAGAATGTCAGACGGGCCTGTGTGCCCAATTCTCAACCCTTCGAAAATAAAGTTCGTTCGTTCGTTCTCCGTGTGTTGTTCGGTGCCCTTATATGTTTAACCCTGTGGATTTAAGAACAAGGACTGCTTCGTGGTGCTGTCAACGGGTTACCTCAGTTGTGTGTCCTATCTACCGCCAGCATCTTCTTCTCTTTCCTTTGTTCCACTGGCACTTGTCTAGTTCTTGGCATCGGTTCCACATTGGTGATCATTGGCATCAGTTCCACATTGGTGATCATTGGCATCAGTTCCACGTTTGAGTCCATCTGTTCTACCCGAGCATCCATTTATGAAAGTCTGCATCTTCTTGGTTGTTGTTTTTGTTGTTCTCCATGTTTCAGAGCCATACAGTAGGAGTGGCTTGACATTTGAGTTGAAAATCCTTATATTAAAATTACTGTGCTACACTTACTATGCTTGATATGGAATTGTATTTTTAAGTGAATATGAAGACAAAAATTCTTTCCGCTAGAAAGATAGTGAGCGCTAACTCATGTGCCATCACATATGTTTCTACCCCTTTCTGAGTCGTATACATTCTACACCTGGGTTACATCTGAAGAAACGCCTAATAGATCTAGGAAACGGCCAGTGTTTGTGTAAACAGTTTGGAAACCGTTGCTAAATAATCCGCAGTGTCTGATGAAACCTTTCCCAGCGCTGATTTCTCTTCGCGTGAGCAAGACCAGAAGGTCGTGAGTTGGGTAGAATGTACGTTCATGAAGTTGGGATAACACGAAAGAAGGGAGAGAGCTTTGGTGGAACAATTGTTGGGGATTGCAGGTGGGATATGTATAACAGGAGGGGGTATGTTGTTAGGTAGGAGGGGGGTATGTTGTTGTTAGGTGGGCTCGCAATAAAGGGGTGTACGTAGAGGTGATACCAGAAGTTTTTTTCTGCGCTTGGAGGAAATAATATGTTATACGGGTGAGAGATTGCGAAGGGACACTCGACGCTTACTGATTTAATATGAAACAGTTGTGGGGGATTTTGGGTCTTTAAGCGACATAAATAAACGGCTTAACCCCCATTTGAGTCCCTAAAAATAACATTTAAAAATCCCACTAACACAGACTAACATAAACGCGTAGTAAAAAAAAGTTAAAAGCAGAGATTAAAAAAGACCCACTACGTACACTTTAGTCGCGGAAAAGAAGAATCATGACATCAGATTCTAAGAAGCCATCTAGAAAAAAACATAGAGTATGCTGTAAAGAATTTGGGGGGGGAAAGAAAAAACGGATGGATCGAAGAAGTGATTGAAACTTTTTGAATGAGACGGTACTCGATCGTGCTGGCCACACGAAATGCCCAAGAAACAGTATGGAACCTCCCAGCGACCCGTAACTACGCTATTAGAATATTAAAGAAAGTCTGGGGTTACTGTTGTAGTATTTGTTGTTTTCTGCCATAAGCGTGGAACACAACACACCAGCTATGTCAAAGATTAGCTTTGGTTGATCGGGTCCAGAGCGCTTGTATACCTTAAGAAAGATAAGAACTTTAAATCCTTGGGTATCGTCACAAACAAATATTGTCTGTGACTCGGGATTTCAGTGGGCTGCAGTGTTATCTTTTATTTGTTAAAGAGACCTTCAAATGACTGCGATACAGCGATGACCTTTTTCTTCGCTCATCATCTTTCTCTCCCCCATACGTCAGCGGCGGCCACATCACAAAAAATCAAACCAAACCAAATCAGCGGCGTAGGAAGAGGTTGGAACAGAAACATTCCCCCATTTTCAACATGGCATAACATTTAAGTATTATCGTATGCTGTCAGTTCTACTCCAGTCCAAACGTTGAAGGTGGGCCGCGAATTTCGGTCGGTCATTAAGAAGACGTAATTAATTTCTTTATTCCGATATGTCATTATTGTGGAGGAAAATGCGTTTTGTGGAACTCGCGTTTTTGATTTTAGAGTGTCTAGGTTCCCTCCATCCACCCAATCTACGTGTGTACACTATCCTTCGTGTGTACACTATCCTTCGTAGTTTGTTTGACATTTTTTGAATGGACAAAAATATGCAGCTTGTAAATAATTCAGCACCCATCTATTTGTCTGTCCGCCCATCCATCTATCTATCTTGTCTGTCTGCCTGCCTGCCTGTCATTCTATTATTCTCTGTTTGTTTCTCTCTTTCTCATATATTTATCTTTCAAAGCCCAATGGAAATGTGATATTTCTAAATTACATACATGCCACACCTCGGAGATGAAAAACCTGTACAAAAAATCCAAAACCCTGTACAAAGACTCGCAAAACCTGTACAAAGACTGAAAAAAACATACCAAAAGAGTTAATGCGTGTAAAAATATTTTCAATTACAGTGGGCTGCATTATAAATGAGGCACAGGGACTTTGCCTTTTAAAGCAGGTCTTCACTTATTTTAAAACCCAAACAATAAATGTCTGAGTTTATTTTACACTGTAAAAATAATGTGATAGTGTCATAATTTAGTCTATTTCTGTGCTTAATTATCAATGACAGACTGGGAAATCCTGTGTTCAATAGGACGTTATAAAAGAACTCTGAGACACAGTAATAAGGGGAATGGGTTAGAAAACTTGTACAGAAATTTTGTACAGGGTGTACACATCTGAAAACGCAAACACCTTGTACAGATTATTGGTAAACCATAGCATGTGGCATGTATGAAATTACTAATTTGAACAAACTGTCTGCCGTGGAACGAACATCAGGCTGGCAGCCGTGTCATGTTAAACAAATTGTTACAGAAACCACATCTGTTAGAGCACATAAGTACTTCGGCGCAGGCCCCCGGCAAGGGGACCATGATTGTTGGTGCTTCATGCTACGTAATGACCGAACAGGAAAGAACATGACTAAACGGATATACGGACGCCATAATGCCTTAACCTCTCTTAAGAACTCTCACCATTATGATCTCCCGTGGGATCATCGATCGTTTTGAAGCATTCAAGATACGAAGAACTTGTTTTGCTGGGAATAGCAAATTTAACTCGCGTGCCGGCGAACCATCAATAGTGGCGTCGTGTTTTCGTGGCAGTTGTTAGTGCGGTCGGCAGATTGGGTTAGTGGGTTTAAAAATGGACTGAACAGTTAAACATTGTAAAGAGTATTCGATCCAATCTTTGACTAAGCAGTATGCTGAGTGGGTCTTAACCTTTACCCCTATTTAAAAAAAAAAAAAAAGAAGAGCCAAATACCGCGTTGTTTGCGCAAGATTTGAAGACTGCATGTATTATGCTTAAAATAGACCACCGTTTATCTTTCATTTGAACGACACTGTCACGAAATTACTATGCATAGATGTCTGTATAGATAGCAATGTCCGCCTGCTTGTTTAGTATTGGTTATAGATAGCATTGTGGATCGCTCGTTTAGGTATTCCTTTTCTTAGATAGAGCATGTAATTCCCAGTTAGGCACTACTCCAATTAGTCAACAAAAAATAATTGTGTAAGGGTCCTGGTGGGAAAAAAAAAATTTGTTTACTGCATTGGAAAACATCGCGTATTTTAATACATTTTCATTTTTAAAGAATGTTGCGTGGTGCTTGAGGCTTAGGTACGGCATTTGCATGAATATTTTCGGTTTGGACGATTGGGAAAATTAACATAAGTGTCAGCCATACAATGACAGACAGAACAGGCTTCTGTTACCTGACATAAACGTGCTGCATTTTAAGCAGTAGGCTGAGGTATAGACTGCTTTGTAACCCTAGGTGGAGCCTTCTGTCCTCAGAAGTGCGCCCCCCCCCCTCCCACATACCCCCCCCCCCCCCCTTTTAAAGTACTAAACGAAATGAACACCTGAAACACGTGACGAATTTATAATACAAACTTATACGTTGGTCTTCGTCTACATTATAACCAAAATATGTTGTATGTGTGAGATAAATAGTTAACTATTCATGCGTGTCTGTGAAGGTGAGAAATGTATGTGTATACTGTATGTGTATATGTATCCGTCTCTGGTCTCGTGGTTCTGGTTTATTCAGTATTGGAAATTCTGTTGCCGATTAGGTTTCGCCAAAAGAGTCGCGGCGAGATTGAGAGCTAAATTGATAGTTTTCTGCTTTTAGATTCAGTTTTTTTACTTTTGGACTCAGACCGGGTACCCTATCTACAGCTTTCGTTTTTGGACCCAGACCGAGTACCCTGTGTACGCAGCTTTCTACTTTCGACCCAGACAGAGTGCCCCTTGTGTCTTCCGTTCCAGAAGCATCTCTTCGCAACCCCGCCCAATTTTCGCTTTTCAGTGGTTCTAGCCGTTCATTCTTTCCTGTTTCAGACATGCAGAGCCCCTTCACTCCCGTCCCCCTTGCCTGATGCTAACTTGGACTGTACTGATATTCTTTCCGAACTTAACGAAGGAAAACATTGCATCGTTTTAAATAGTTTCAGCCACCATGGCTGTTGCCGTTCTAGAAGACAAGACTATGTATGCGTATATTTGGATACTCCATATAGTACTAATACTTCTTCCTAGGTAGAATATCTGTGCAAATCTCAAGGGTGGAAAAGGAATGGGAGAGAACAGCATAGCACATTTTCTCATATACGTCCACACAGTGACAAGGTATATGACCAGATAAAGGCTGCAAATTGTGTTATGCTCATACTCTTCTTCCTAACGCTCCACGAGAAGCACGAGGTCGCTACTGCATTTATCCTTTAGAGTGGGGTTTGTCGTGAGAAATTCTAATCCACATATATAAATTAAAAAGAAAAGGTAACGCCTAACAAATAACCAATAAAAGGAAAGAAGAATGGTAAAGAACTGTGCTGTCACAATGACTGTACTCGAAATCCCCCTTGTTTTCTACTTCGTCTACAAATTGTAACGTTTCACGTTGATAGTAAAAGCCTACTGCTTTAATACCCGCTTTCTACGATAAAACGTGTACTGCCTTTCTAAGAAAAACCTTGAGATACGCAGCTGACCTAGATCTAAAATTCCATTCATGTCATTTTATACACTACGTTACCAAAAACGAAAGACAGATGGACTAAAGATAGAAAGAAAGGGAGGGGCTGAAAGCCGGAACGCAGGCAATACTACCACAGTCGCGCGATACACAATTACTACCATCACGCGTGTAAGGCCACATGCACTAGCTTTTTTCAAATCGACAGTGAAAAAAAAAAACACTACCCATACGAGAGTTAGTTTTTAAAAACCTGAAAATTCTTATTAGGAAATATGACATTATACTGGTTTACGTTTGAAAACATTACAGTACCCAGACACCACATCGTATTCGAAGTAAACAGGAGGTAGAAGAAAGTGCATATTTTGAACGCAGCCACTTAGCTCCTTTAAATTTGTATATTTGGGTTCCTTAGGACTTGCTGACAAAGAATATGTTAAACGTTACGCAAATAGTCTAGGAATTACCAAATTATAGCCAAAAGAAATAGTGAGGGATGTCAGACAACACCCAAATCAGAATCGCTCAGTGGCAGATTTTCACCCCACCATTGTACGGGAAATGGGTCTCCATGTTAAATCCGATTTGATTGGAGCGCAATAAATGTAAGGCTAAACACGATTAGTCGGGCTATAAATACTATCTTTCGTTGTCAGGGGAAACGGGAGTAGGAGTACTTTTTTTCAAACGATTGGGTAAACATGGCACGATTGGTTAGACCCGCGAATATAGTCAATCAGAGGCGTCAGGTCACCACCACATTTGCAAATAAACTTACTACAGAACCAGTGCGTTGAGCACCAGTGCATATTTTTCTAAATAAAAGCCTGGGACATCAGCAGATCGAAATTGTGCTATATTCATTGCCAGTCAACGTAATTCTGTATTATTTCCATGAATTGTGGTAAGCTTGAAATATTTGATATCTTTTTAATGAAAATTGAATGTAAATTGATAATTTATGTCTGTATATATGTGTGGTTCAGTAGCGAACATGAGGTAAAGCCTATATAGTGCTCCAGCCTGAACAGAAGGTGTCAGAGGAAAGTGAAACTAAATGGAATTGCCAAACAGTACACTGACACCTATTTTATTGACTAGAAAGAAATAATGCTGGAATTGCAGAGGCGTAGTAACCATTAGGGAGGAATATACTGGTGTAAATTATTTCAGATGAAGCTGACAGTTGGCCTACCGCTCTGAACTCAGTGTTTGTTATGTATTGTGTTCAGTCTGTAAATGGATTATAAACTAGTTATGAAATAGGAGGTACAACCTTCTTGTTTCAGGGACTGTGGTCCTAAAGTTATTGAGCAGCACCTGGTCAGAGCTTTGCTGAATCCAGAGGCGGACAGCATACTCCTTGGTCCATATAGCAAACAGTGAGGTGTCTCCAGAACACAGGGGAGCACTCGAGCAGAGGAGTCTTTTCCTGCCGCCATCACGAAAGATAAGCCTATGTGGCCAGCGGAGCTCAACATTATGTAACCCCATCTTAAACTGACATTGTATAAAAATAAGAGGGGAAATTAATTGTTTTAATGAACGGAACTGAGAACATCTCCAATACTAGTTCCAACAGAAACAAACACTTGAAGTCATGATGACAAATAACAACATAGCTTGAAAAAAACAAAACCAGTATTACCTCATATTACTACTACACAACTGACACACATAGGATAATATTAATAAAATATGTCACTACAAGATTCATATTGATAAATTCTGTACATATAACTTGTAATTAAAATTGATTGTGATTCCTGGTTCACTTTGTATTTGAATCAGGACACATATATATTAGTGACAGTAATTAATACATATTTATATTTGAAAATTTACCAGTGCCTCATTTAAGAATAGTCTTATAGAGTGTTAAATGTGTGTGAGTGTCACAGTGTTGTCACGTGTGGTGGAATAAATTAAATTGTTTATCTGTCTGTTGTTGTTGTGACTTACACTTCATCATATACATACCCTAGACATTCAACGTAGTCATCACAATATTCCAGAATAATTCTGACTGAGGTATAAATATGTGGTAGCAAGTAAGGTCATCTGTAATACACTACCCTTATTAGATACAGATACCTTCACAGCTGATCTCAGTCAGTACACTAAGTCCCCTATAAATATTTATAATATCCCACTTTACCACATATATTGGGGTCTCGCTCCAGGGATATTGAACTTTCTCCTGTTATAGATATTGGGAATAATAAGAATTAAAAGGTATCCTTGGGTGGAAATAAATAAGGTTGAGCTCTCAGTGCCTGTAGTGTCCTTAGATAATTATTGAAAGATTGAATTGTTACAATTGCATGTTAGACAATGGCCGACTTGGCAAAATTTCGATCTGCTGCTGTACAGACAGCGAAAGAGTTAGGAATGGACGGGCAAATTATGATTGCTTATGTCACTGCTGAATGTGACAAATATATTGAACGGGAAGAAAGAAGATTAGAAAAAGAGGCCGAAAGAAAGTTAGAGGCTGAGACTAAGAGGCTGCAATTTGAGGCTGAGGCTAAGAGGTTGCAGATTGAGGCTGAGGCTAAGAGGTTGCAGATTGAGGCTGAGGCTAAAAGGTTGCAGATTGAGGCTGAGGCTAAGAGGTTGCAGATTGAGGCTGAGGCTAAGAAATTAGCTGCAGAAAGGGAAGCCGAAGAAAGAAGACAGGCTGCAGAAAGGGAAGACAAGAGATTAGCTGCAGAGAGGGAAGCAGAAAAGGAGGAGAAGAGATTACAAAGGGAACATGAGTTACGATTAAGGGAGTTTGAGTTTCAGGGCCATGCTCCTGAAAATGGTGCCAGTCCCTTTGCCTCTGATGCCACTGCTAGTCAGGGAGCCTCAACCTCAGCTATGAACTTTCATTTAGATCATTTTGTTGAGAAAGACGATGATATTGAGAGCTATCTAAATAGATATGAATTATTAGCTACCACATATGGGTTAGAGAGAGAAAGGTGGAGCTTAAAGTTATCTCAAGGTCTTCGGGGGGCAGCTTATGAAGTTTTTGCCAAAATGAGCAGAGGTGATCAGGAAAATTATGACATTCTAAAGCAGGCTCTTTTATTAAGATATGAAAAGAACGCAGAATTTTATAGGAAAAAATTTAGGAATGCTAAACTACTGTCAGGTGAAACCTATCACCAGTTCTCTGCACGAATAGAGACATACTTGGAGAAATGGACTTCTCTGGGGAAAACCCAAGATCTTAAGGAAATGATCCTTATAGAACAATTAAGAGAGTCCATGGCTCCAGACCTGAGAAAGTTTCTCATGGAACAAGGTGCAGAGAGGCTGGGTGAGTTGCTAAATGTTGCAGAAAGGTATCAAGCAGCTCAGGCAGAAGTATCAGGTAATAAAAAGAAACAGCTGGAAAATTTTAGGGCACCACAGAACTTTAATAAATTTGATCCTAGAGATCAAAACAAAGGTAAGCACCAATTTGATAGGCCACGGTATGACAATAAAAATAAAACCCCACAATTCGATGAAAGGAAATATGATGAAAGAAAATCTTTCAACCAAGGGAAAAGGTGGTGTAAAAATTGTAAGATGAACAATCATGACACTGACCATTGTAGAAGGAAACCTCCTCATTGTGCTGCTATGACATTTGGGAAAAAGGAAAAAAAGGTCAAACCTGCAGAACTACAGGAACCATACCACCCCCCAGTGTGTGAAGATGTCATCTGTAATGGTGTCACTATAAGGTGTTTATATGATACCGGTTTAGATTACGATTCCGTTGTGAGTTCTCACCTGGTGCAGGCCGATCAATACACCACAGAAACAGTGGAGATTCAAACTGCAACCAAGGATGTAGCTACCATGACACTTCCCGTCGCCCGGATAAAGGTGAAAACGCGATATGTGGAAGGAATCATAAAAGCAGCAGTGATAAATGAGCCAATCTACCCTCTGATATTGGGGTGTAGATATGTCTTCTTGGGGAATCCCAAGAGACCTGTGATATTGGCAACAGTGCAGACCAGATCACAGTCTAAAAAAGAGGAGGATAATCCAATAAATACTCATCCAGATGAGATGAGGAAGGCACAGGCTGAGGACAAAACACTCAAGCCGTGTTTCAAGAAGTTGCCCAAATCTCATACCCCTCCAGGCAAGGGAGAGTTTTATATGAAGAACAAGCTGATATATAGGAAGGCTGGATCTGAATCCAATGGTCACGGACAGCTGGTCCTTCCCACTTCATATAGGACTAAAGTGTTGGAACTAGGGCATGCGATTCCCTTCAGTGGTCATATGGGGATCAGCGCAACAGGACAGCGTATAGCTTGTCACTATTTCTGGCCAGGAATAACTGAAGATATCAAACGATATGTAAAATCCTGTCCAGAGTGCCAACGAGTAGCACCTAAACATTGGACTGCACCAGCAACTCTGGGGGAAATGCCCATAGTGGGAACACCCTTTGAGAGAGTTGCCGTGGATCTTGTGGGACCTCTCACCCGAACCAAGAGAAGGAACAGCTACATTCTGACTCTGGTGGACACTTGTTCTATGTGGGGAGAGGCGGTAGCCCTGTCATCGATTGATTCTAAACATGTGGCAGAGGCATTGCTCACAATTTTCACAAGGTTAGGTTTTCCCAATCAAATCTTGACTGATAATGGCTCTCAGTTCAAGGGGAAACTAACTGAAGAAGTTTTCAGGATCTTCCAGGCCAAACACTTCCATTGTAGTGTGTACCACCCCCAAGGGAACGGCCAAGTGGAAAGATTTAATGGCACGTTGATGTCGATCCTGAGAAAGTTGGCACACGAAAAACCAGATACATGGGACCAGTACCTGCACGCCGCCCTCTTTGCTTATCGGGAGGTACCCCATAGTTCAACCGGTATGGCCCCGGCAACATTATTGTTTGGAAGGCCAATAAAAGGTCCACTCGAAGCGCTGTTAAGAACGTGGACTGATGAAAAAGCAGAGGAAAATATTACATCCTCATACCAATATGTGAATGAGCTGACCACTCGTTTAAAAACTGGCTGGAAACTTGCCAATGAAAATTTGAAACAAGCCAGGAAGAAACATGCTGCCTATTATAACAGGAAAGCGAAAGACAGAGATTTGGCTGTGGGAGAGAAGGTACTGCTTCTTCTCCCCGGTAGTCAGAATAAGTTACAAATTGGATGGCAAGGTCCATATACAGTTCTAGAGAAGGTGTCTAGAACAAATTATAAGATAGATAAGAAGGGGAAAGAAAAAATCTATCATGTCTTCTTCTTCTTGCGATCGCATCTTTGATGATTACACCGTCAGACGAGTTCTCATGATGAATTCGACTGTTGTTTGAAGTTCCTCTTTAACTCCATATAGCTTTGAGTTTAGTGTTGAGTCATTGGGCCAGTATATCTTTCTTAACTGGTCATACAGAGGACAGTCCTGTAGAACATGCTCAGCAGTTTGTTCGCTTAATGCACATGTGCACAGTGGTGAAGCAGACAATCGTAGCTTGTGCATGTGTTTATTCAGTTTGTTATGCCCTGTCCTGAGTCGAAAAATAGTTATCTGTCCCTGCCGGTCGAGAGTGTGATAGTCGTCTTTGGGTTGGTTCTGTTCTCTTCTGATAGTCTGGATAGCTCTCTTTTTCTCAAAGTATGTGACTTCATTATCTTCTTGTTCACATTCTCCTCCCTTTTTTGCAAGTTTATCTGCCTTTTCATTTCCGGGTACACCACAATGAGATGGTACCCACTGAAGTATGGTTCTCTTTTTGGCAGCTACCTTGTTTAGTTCATTTCTCAGATGCGGGAGTTTACCACCCTTGAGAGCTTGCAGGACAGACAGTGCATCTGTGAGGATGACTACCTGGTGGCAGTCAGAGTTGGTGTTATAAATCATATTTGCAGCTTGCTCTAGAGCTTGAACCTCAGCTGTATAGTTGGAACAGAATTTACCAGTGGGAATGTGCCTAGTCTCATAGTGGTTGTCAGGATATGAGATAAAGATACCGGCACCTCCATTCCTAACAGCATTAGTTGCTGATCCATCTGTATAGGCATGTATCCATGATTGATCGGGATAGCTTTCTTGGATCATACTCAATGTAGCAGTTCGTTTTTGCAGATCATTATACTCACATCCACTTGTGAGACCACTGACTGATGTATTAATTTGGAGGGCACTGCTGGCCTGCTCCCATGGTACAGGGTATAGGGTGGGCTTCAGTGGTGTTGTCTTCATGGATAGGTCTTCTTGATGCTGTCTTATAAGTCTTTTCCCCCGATGCACAAAGCTGCTACGCTTTAGACGTCCCAATGCCAGATCATCTAGTCTTGCCTTCATTGGGTGCATTTGCATACTGTTGTACTTTTCCATCTGGATCATGGTTTTTGTGTCTCTTCTATGGGACAATGTCTGTAATCCAGCAACCTTCTGCATCTCTGTTATTGGTGTAGTTTTCATGGCTCCTGTAATGAGCCTGAGAGTTTGATTTTGCACCTTGTCCAAAGACTGCAGATGTGAGTTAGCAGCTGATGACCATGCTGCTGAGCTAAACTCTAAGTGTGGTCTTATTACTCCATTATAAATCTTCTTTAGATTTCGTTCATTTGCTCCCCAGTTGGTACCTGCTAATTTTCTGAGTATGCCTAGTCGTCTTCGGGCCTTTCCTTCTGCATTTTCAATATGCTTATTCCATGTAAGCCTTTGGTCAAATGTCACCCCAAGATAGGTGGGGTAGCTTTCTTCCTTGATCACGGTTGTCCCTAGGTGTATGTTAGCTGATTTGTCCTTGGGGGCGAGGGAGAACAGTGTTGTGGAGGTTTTGTCTGTGTTTATTGTGATAAGCCATTTCTCTGCCCATGACACTAGCATGTCTGCTGCCCGCTGCATTCTATAATTTGCTGTGGTGACATTTTCATCAGCGCACCAGAGTACTAGGTCATCTGCATATAAGGCAGCTTTAACTCCTGCAGGGAGATCTTTCACCAGGTCATTGATGTAAACAAGGAAGAGTGTTGGGGAAATTACTCCTCCTTGAGGTACCCCCTGATGGAGCAACACTTTTCTGCTCTGCAGACCGTCAAGAGTGACTCTAGTTCTCCTGTTATGCAAGTATGACTGGATCCATTTCATCATGTTGCCTTGGATTCCACTTCTCCTAAGTTTTGCAATGAGGCCATCTTTCCACACCTTGTCAAAGGCCTGCTTGAAGTCGACCCAGATCGTTAGGACCTTTTTCTTCTCCTGGAAGGCATCTTCTATTGCTTGAGACAAGTAAGTAACTTGGTCTTCTATACTGTAGCATTCTCTAAATCCAGCTTGTTCCGGCACCAGGATCTGCTCAGACTCTAAATACCATTTCAATCTGTGGTTGACTATTCGCTCCATAGTCTTCCCAACACAGCTTGTGAGACTGATTGGCCGGTAACTTGCAGCCTCGGTCTTACATTTCCCTTTCTTTAGTATGGGTATTGTGATGGCTTCTCTCCATACTTGGGGTACCGTTCCTTTCAACCAGCTGTGGTTGAATATCTCAAGCAGTTTTGTCTTTGCTGCTGAGCTCAGATTTATTAGCATTTCGTTGCTGATTTTGTCTGGGCCGGGTGACTTTTGAAACTTAAGCTTGGAAATAGCCTTCTGTAGTTCTCCTAGTGTGATGGGTTCCCTCATTGGGGCAGGAGTATCTGTCTGTCCCATGGTTGCCAGTATTTCTTTTCTTATCTCTCTCTGATGATCTATGTTAATGGGTAAGTTGCTTTCTGAACTGTATCTTCTAGCAAACAAGTCTGCAGCTTGTTTGCCTCTGAAAAGTTTGCCACCTTCATCCAATGTGATAGTCTGCCTAGGTGAGGAACGCTCTTCATTTAGAGACTTGACTAATCTCCAAAGTTTCCTGCCGTCTTTCTCAAGGTTCAGCGATGCCGTTTTAGTTCTCCAGCTTTTCCGTTTTTCTTCTAGCTTTGTTCTCTGAAACTCTGCTACAGCCTTTTTCCATTTGTTGTGAGTTTCAAGTGAAGGCTGAGACTCTGCGTCCTTTCTAGCCCTGTCCATAGCTTCCTGACGTTCTTGGAATGTGCTGGACCAGTATGGTATGTAGTTATGCCAGCATCCTTTGGGAATGGTTTCTTTTGCAGCTTGTAGTATGCATCTGTTGAAGTCTTTTACCACTTCATTAATGTCTCTGTTCTGTACCTTGAGGGTAGACAGCAGCGTGTTCACTTGATGCCTGAATAAACCCCAGTTGGCTTTTTTGTAGTTCCATCTTGTAATGGCTGGGCCTGTACTGAGAGTTGCACTCTGGACAGTAAGAAAGATTGGGCGATGGTCGCTTCCCCCTAGTTGGTCTCCTACTTCTCTACTAATAGATCCAGCTATATCTGGTGTGGAGAAGGCAAGATCTGGTGTTGAAGTTGTGTGCCATCCTCTGGAGTAGAAGGTAGGAGTATCTGTGGCATTATTGACTAGGATTAGGGAGTGATCATCTTGCCAAGTTTCAACCTCTTCACCTCTGTGATCCAGATGGTTATAGCCCCAGCTCTGGGAGTGGCTATTAAAGTCTCCAACTGCTATAAAGTTGGTGGCTGGTACCTGTATAGAGCTGAGACTCAGGGGTTTGTTGTTCGGACAGTAATAGTTCAGGAGTTCTTTTTCCATCTTGTCTACCTTTATCTGCAACAGCTGATATTCTGCTCCATCCATGTAGGTTTTCCTTTCGTGTGCAGGAATGTTATTCCTTACAAGAGTAAGTACTCCTCCTTTTCGTCTATCTTTTCTGTCGGATCTGAAGCATTGATATCCCCTTATTTTAAAGGTTTGATCTGCTTTCAAGTGAGTCTCTTGGATACAGCAAACACTGACTTGCTTCTCATACAAGATGTTTTCCAGCTCTGTCTTTTTGCTGTATCCAGCCTGCTTGCTGTTCACTCCCTCTGCATTCCAGTGCATCATGACAAGTGGCACTCTGGGTTTCTCTTTTTCTGTTTTGTTTTGGTCAGTAGTTCTCCTCCGCCGTCTGCTGACTCCACAAGACGGTCTAGAGGGTCCTCCAGTAGCTGAGGGTGGGCTCTGTCGAGGCTCAGAGCCCGGCACTGCACCTGCCTGGTGGAGCTCCACAGGGCGAGCACCAGTACGAGATTTATTTGACGGTGTACTCTCCATAGAAAAAAAAAAGCGAGTTGCGTGATACTGTGGTTTCCGGTGCGCCTTCTGGCCCAGTATCTATGACTTTAGCACCTGTTCAACGGGAGAGTGGGCTCATCCCTAATCTGTTTATGTTCCCAGTAGTAGACTATTCGCAAGCAGCCTGGGGGTGTCACTGCTCTGCGCGGACCTTGTTTACCGAGGCGGCGTCCGAGCTCGTATGGTGAAAATATGGTTGCGTTATCTTCAAAATAGCCCTGTCTTTCCCATGGCTTTTCTGCCATCCTGCAACTTTGAGTTAGGGAGTTCTGAGCTCCAGTCTCTTTCCCAGGCATTTTATCCTGGCCTGGCACGCATACAGAGGACCCCACTTCTGGTTCTAAGTTAGCAGTTGGGGATAGGTGGGGTAGCACAC
Organism: Oreohelix idahoensis; assembly: GCA_024509875.1. NCBI lineage: Eukaryota > Metazoa > Mollusca > Gastropoda > Stylommatophora > Oreohelicidae > Oreohelix > Oreohelix idahoensis. The sequence goes on from JAMPIV010004897.1 coordinate 80,080, forward strand.
TGTGCATTCTCCGTCATCCAGGGGGCTCTCCAACTATGCAGAGCTTGCATAATGCTGTGCTCTGGTTCTGGGCTCTCCCAAGGAATCCTCACGTCCTGCACAGAGCCACTTCCAGATACCCACCACCTGCCAACCCTCCATTGTAGAAATCTCCTGCATGCGGCCATCCAGTCAAGAGCCAGTATTAAGTCTGGTGCCCAAGTGATCCCCCCAAGCTCAGTGTGCAATGCTGGGTTCTCATCATGCTGCAACACAGGGGGGATTGTGATGCTCAGCCATCTCTCTCAACTCTGCACCGATAAGTGACATCGGGGACTTAACTGTGCCTCAGTACTGGGAGGCCCCGTTTCCGGGTACACCACACACAGCCAATTGAGGCAACGGTCGCCGTGGGCGTGTCTTCAGTGGGGAAGTTGTGGAGTCTTCCTGTCCATGTTCTTGCACATCCTAACACTGCCCGCAAGACATCGGAGGTTTGGAGAGTGGCCTTCTCTGCTTTTTTGAGCCGGGGTGGGCTCCCCGAGCAAGTCTCGATGGGGATCGGGACGTGTCCACGCGCCAGTGGGCCCAGCATCGGCCGCATCTGATGGAGGACTTGCTCTGCCAGGTTTGATGTGGATTTCCTACCGCCCCGGGTAGAAGCCAGAAGTGTACTGTGCCAGCTCTGGGGGAGATAAAGGGGGTGTTTCTGCGTCTCCTTGTGATACGTAGCCAAGGTAGGGCTCACAGTGCTCTTTCCCCGCCACCAAATTGCCTGCTGGTTACGCCGAGTTCTCAGAGGCTCTAGGCATGTGACCAAGAGTTGAAGGCAATAGGATCGTCAAGTCCTGAGTCTCTGTGCCTGTACGATGGGTTCCGATCTTCAGGGAGCAGTCCACGCTCGTTCCCACTCCCAAGACTTGTTCAGTATCCATCTGGCTCCTTCCCACCCACAGAGGGCGTGTACGGTGTAGTACACCGGTTTTATTATCGAGGTTTGCTCCTCTAGATCCGTTGTGTTTAGCCTGAGGATTCGCACCCTCAGTTACCAGGACTACCTCGAGGAGGGTGTGGCTCTTCACCACGCACAACGATCTTGGGGTATGAGAGGTTTTGCTAGGCCAAGAGACTAACACCGCAATGGTCGCTCCTTTCATGAACAAGAATTCACTAGGCCTAGGGTGAAGCAAGGGGGGAAACCCACTACCCACAACACCAGCACATCATACCCCCTGTCTGTAAAGACTTTGCCCCATCTGTCATGTGAATCTCCTGAAGAAATACTTGGAAAGAGAACATCAGGAAGAGACACACTTGTTGACCTTGTCTATCGCCATGGAGATGAAAAAGGAACCACTTTCATCATTTGAATATCCATTACACCCCTGTGAGACAGCGGCACAGGTGAAAATCAGTACACATTTAACGAAAACTCAGAAAGAGAGAGTGCAACAGGTTCTAGATACTCATACAGAGGTGTTAACAGACCGACCTGGGCATACAAACTTATTGGAATATGATATGAAACTGATAGACCCCACACCTGTCTGTATGAAACCATATTCGATTCCTTTTGCTAAGGAGAAAGCTTTGAAGGAAGAGATAGACTATTTGTTGAAGGAAGGAATTATTTCACACAGTGAATCTTCATATAGTTCCGGTGTTGTACTCTTAAGGAAGCCCTCTGGAGAACATAGACTCTGTATAGATTACAGGAGACTGAATGCTATTACAGAAGGACAGGTGGATCCATTGCCGGATACAAATCAGTTGTTTGCCAGGCTAAATAAAGCTAAATATTTCTCAAAAGTGGATCTGAGTAAAGGATACTATCAGATTCCAGTAAAGCCTGAGGTTAGACCATACCTAGCTTTTAGTACCTCAGAAGGACACTATAAGTTTAACAGATTGCCATTTGGATTGAAGAATGCGCCTAGTGTCTTCTCTAGAATGATGAGAAAATTATTGGACCCTCTGAATAATCCATGTATCACAAATTTCATGGATGATATCCTTATAGCAACAGAAACATTTGAGGAACACATTGACTCTCTGAACATGCTGTTTAATCGACTTAGGGAAGCGAATTTAACAGCCCGACCAACCAAATGTTGCGTTGGATGTAAAGAATTGGAATTCTTGGGACACACAGTTTATCAGGGAAACATGACCCCTGACCCCAAGAATTTAGAGAAACTAAAGAAAGCCCCGAGACCACAAACCAAGAAAGACGTGAGATCCTTTGTCTCATTATGTGGTTTCTACCAGAAGTATATCAAAAACTTTAATTCCATATGTGCACCGTTAACTGATTTGACACGTAAGGGAAATCCAGATCGAATTACATGGACACCACAATGTGAAATGGCTTACCAAGAATTGAAGGAAAAGCTCACAAGTAAACCTATTTTGAAATTACCTGACTTAAGTCAAGAATTCATAGTAAGGACTGATGCCAGTAATATTGGGTTAGGTGCAACTTTGCTACAGAAATCAGATGCATTGGATGGGGGAATTAAGCCCAGTGGCATATGCTAGCAGAAAGTTGAATAAAGCTGAAACCAACTACTCAACTAGCGAAAAAGAATGTCTTGCAGTAATATGGGCGATAAAGAAATTCAATATTTATCTGTATGGGAAGGCATTTAAGTTGCAAACGGATCACAAACCTTTGTCGTTTCTAGCACAGGCTAGACATGAGAACTCTAGATTACTCCGTTGGTCATTATTGATTCAGCCATTTGAGTTTAGCATAGAGTATATAAGTGGAAAAACAAATCTGGGAGCGGATTTTTTAAGCCGCCATCCATGTGATGAGAATCACCCTAAACCCCAGGAATAATAATAAATTTCTCTATGTGTATATAGAATTATAGACTGACATATAACGTCTGTTTTAAGTGGGGAGGATTTGTCGTGAGAAATTCTAATCCACATATATAAATTAAAAAGAAAAGGTAAAGCCTAACAAATAACTTCAATAAAAGGAAAGAAGAATGGTAAAGAACTGTGCTGTCACAATGACTGTACTCGAAATCCCCCTTGTTTTCTACTTCGTCTACAAATTGTAACGTTTCACGTTGATAGTAAAAGCCTACTGCTTCAATACCCGCTTTCTACGATAAAACGTGTACTGCCTTTCTAAGAAAAACCTTGAGATACGCAGCTGACCTAGATTTAAAATTCCATTCATGTCATTTTATACACTACGTTACCAAAAACGAAAGACAGATGGACTAAAGATAGAAAGAAAGGGAGGGGCTGAAAGCCGGAACGCAGGCAATACTACCACAGTCGCGCGATACACAATTACTACCATCACGCGTGTAAGGCCACATGCACTAGCTTTTTTCAAATCGACAGTGAAAAAAAAAACACTACCCATACGAGAGTTAGTTTTTAAAAACCTGAAAATTCTTATTAGGAAATATGACATTATACTGGTTTACGTTTGAAAACATTACAGTACCCAGACACCACATCGTATTCGAAGTAAACAGGAGGTAGAAGAAAGTGCATATTTTGAACGCAGCCACTTAGCTCCTTTAAATTTGTATATTTGGGTTCCTTAGGACTTGCTGACAAAGAATATGTTAAACGTTACGCAAATAGTCTAGGAATTACCAAATTATAGCCAAAAGAAATAGTGAGGGATGTCAGACAACACCCAAATCAGAATCGCTCAGTGGCAGATTTTCACCCCACCATTGTACGGGAAATGGGTCTCCATGTTAAATCCGATTTGATTGGAGCGCAATAAATGTAAGGCTAAACACGATTAGTCGGGCTATAAATACTATCTTTCGTTGTCAGGGGAAACGGGAGTAGGAGTACTTTTTTTCAAACGATTGGGTAAACATGGCACGATTGGTTAGACCCGCGAATGTAGTCAATCAGAGGCGTCAGGTCACCACCACATTTGCAAATAAACTTACTACAGAACCAGTGCGTTGAGCACCAGTGCATATTTTTCTAAATAAAAGCCTGGGACATCGGCAGATCGAAATTGTGCTATATTCATTGCCAGTCAACGTAATTCTGTGTCCCGTGCCATCATCTCAAGTTCTTTCCACGTTTTCCTCATCATTTTCACCTCTGTTTCCAACTCTCTTCTCCATGTACTTCTTGGTCTTCCTCTGCCTCTCTTGCCCTGGGGGTTCCAGAACAAGGACTGCCTTGTAATGCTATCAACAGGTTTCCTCAGTGTGTGTCCTATCCATCGCCATCGTCTTCTTCTCATCTCTTGTTCCACCGGCACTTGTTTAGTTCTTGTCATCAGTTCCACGTTGGTAACCTTGTCATACCATTTCAATCCCTCTATTCTACGCAAGCACCCATTTATGACAGTCTGTAGCTTTTTGGTTGTTGTCTTTGTTGTTCTCCATGTCTCCGAGCCATACAATAGGACTGACTTCACATTTGAGTTGAAGATTCTTATTTTCGTGTTGGATCCTATTTCTCTTGATCTCCATATATTTCCCAATGCAATGAAAGCTCCTCTTGCCTTTTGTATTCTTATTTTGATATCGCTGTCTGTCCCTCCAACTTTGTCTATATTACTGCCAAGATATGTGTATGATTCTACATCTTGAATTGGTGTTTCTTCAAGTTCAACCCTGTTATCATTACCTGCATTTATTCTCATTATTTTTTGTCTTTTCCCTGTGTATTTTCAGACCCAATTGCTGTGACCTCTCATCGAGTGTTTTCAATTTGTCCTGCATCTGATTATGGTTATGGGACAGAAGAACCAAGTCATCAGCAAAATCCAGATCATCCAACTGCTTAGTCAGAGTCCACTGGATTCCATTTCTGTTGTGTGTTGTCGATGATCTCATAACCCAATCTATTGCCAGCAAGAAAAGAAATGGAGACAAGAGGCATCCCTGTCGCACTCCTGTTCTTATCCCAAACGGTTCTGTAAGCTGTCCTTCGTGAAGAACTCTGCATGTCATGTCTTCATATGTTTTCTTTATTAAATTAATGATCTTCAGGGGAACTCCATAATGCCTCATCAATTTCCAAAGTGATTCTCTGTCTACACTGTCAAATGCCTTTTCGTAGTCCACGAATCCGATGTATAGTGGTGAATTCCATTCCAGACTTTGTTCAACTATTATTCTCAAAGTGGCTATCTGGTCTGTACATGATCTGTTTTGTCGAAAACCTGCTTGTTCATCTCTCAGTTTCTTGTCTATGGACTCTTTTAATCTCTCAAGGATAATCCTGTTTAATACTTTTCCTGGAACTGATAGTAACATTATTCCTCTATAATTTGTGCACTCTTGTAAATTTCCCTTCTTAGGCAACTTAACCAGATATCCTTCCTTCCATTCTGCTGGTATCTCTTCCTTTTCCCAGACTTTACCAAGTAATTTATATAACATCTCTGTAGCCGTGTCGATATCTGCTTTGATGGCCTCTGCTGGAATGCCATCAGGTCCAGACGCTTTTCCCTCTCTTAGAAGCTTTATGGCTTTCTTTATTTCTTCCTTCGTTGGTCTTTCACCGTTAATTTGTAGCTCTTCTTCTGCTGGCTGGATGTCCGGCGGGTTTTGTGGAGCTGGTCTATTGAGAAGGTCCCCAAAATATTCTGTCCACCTCTTCATTTGCTCTTGTATATTGCTGAGCAGTTTCCCATTCTTGTCTTTTATGAGGCAACTTGTTTGCTTGTATTTCCCTGTTAGCTTCTTTGTGCTGCTATACAGTTCTCTCATATTTCCTTTGGCTGCAGCATCTTCTGCCTCTCTTGCCAACTCTTCAATATACTTCCTCTTGTCTCTTTTGATACTTCTTTTTACTTCTTTGTTTGCTTCTGTGTACACTTCTTGAGCCTTGGCTTTGGAGCTTCTAGTTTTGCTTGTGTTTAACTCTGCTTTCTTGTTTTTTCTGTCTTTTATCTTATTGATGGTTTCTGTTGTTATCCATGCTTTTTGTTGTCTTTCCCTTTTCCCCAGTATTTCTTCACATGTCTCCTTCCATACTGTTTTGACCTGCTGCCAATAGTCTTCTGTATTCTCTACATCTTCCAGCTGTTGGAGCACTTGGAATTTGTTGGATACTGTGACCGCAAATTTGTCTCTTGTTTCTTGATTTCTTAGCTGTCCTACATTAAACTGTTGTCTATAATTTTGCATTGTTGCATATCTCTTGAGTTTCATTTTTACTTTGGCTATCAGAAGATGGTGATCTGATGCCACATCTGCTCCTCTATATACCTTTACATCCTGCAATGATGATCTAAACTTCTTGTTTATGCATATATGATCAATCTGATTTTCTGTTCTATGGTCTGGTGATATCCATGTTGCCTTGTGTATTCTCTTATGTGGAAACATGCTTCCTCCTATAGCCAGTTGATATGAAGCACAGAAGTTTGCGAATAGCTCTCCATTTTCATTCATTACTCCTAGCCCATGTTTTCCCATGACTTCTTCAAATCCAGTGTTGACTGTACCTATCTTTGCATTCATGTCACCCATCAAAATTGTGATGTCTCTTCTTTTTACTTTATCCATAATTTCCTGTAGTTTAGTATAAAATGCTTCTTTCACAGACTCTTCTTTGTCATTAGTTGGTGCATAACATTGGATGACATTTACATGAATTTTCTTTTTAGCTGTTTTAAAAGAAGCTGTTATTATTCTGGGTCCAACAGCTTCCCATTCAATTAGTGATTTCTGTGCTTCTTTAGATAGCATAAGAGCTACCCCTTCACTGTGGTGTGAACTTTCGTCTTCATGTCCTGAGGACAGCACCAATTCACCTGTGATGAGTTTCTTCCTGTCTACCCCCTTCCACTTTGTTTCACACATTCCCAGAACCTCGATTTTGTATTCCCTCATTTCTGCTGCTACTTGCGCCACTTTCCCTTGTTCGTTTAATGTCCGAACATTCCAGGTGCCAAATCTGGAAGTTCTCCTAGAAGAAAGAAGGTTAGTCAGCAACACAGACTCCTTTCGGCTTTCTCTGTGTTGCATCATACGCCTCCCCGCGAGAGGACCTTCCCCTGTCTTGGATGGCTGTGTTTTATTTTCTTTATTTGACTTGTCCATATTTGTTGAAGTTTTTTGTGGTTTAAATTTTTTTACAGGATGGTGTAACCGGCCCCATGCCCAACCCTCCTTAGTCGCTTTTTATGACATGCTTGGTAGGGGACAGTGTTACTTTTCTTTGCTCCCCTTTCGGGCCCCGGTAACACACGGGTGAGGGAGGAATATACTGGTGTAAATTATTTCAGATGAAGCTGACAGTTGGCCTACCGCTCTGAACTCAGTGTTTTTTATGTATTGTGTTCAGTCTGTAAATGGATTATAAACTAGTTATGAAATAGGAGGTACAACCTTCTTGTTTCAGGGACTGTGGTCCTAAAGTTATTGAGCAGCACCTGGTCAGAGCTTTGCTGAATCCAGAGGCGGACAGCATACTCCTTGGTCCATATAGCAAACAGTGAGGTGTCTCCAGAACACAGGGGAGCACTCGAGCAGAGGAGTCTTTTCCTGCCGCCATCACGAAAGATAAGCCTATGTGGCCAGCGGAGCTCAACATTATGTAACCCCATCTTAAACTGACATTGTATAAAAATAAGAGGGGAAATTAATTGTTTTAATGAACGGAACTGAGAACATCTCCAATACTAGTTCCAACAGAAACAAACACTTGAAGTCATGATGACAAATAACAACATAGCTTGAAAAAACAAAACCAGTATTACCTCATATTACTACTACACAACTGACACACATAGGATAATATTAATAAAATATGTCACTACAAGATTCATATTGATAAATTCTGTACATATAACTTGTAATTAAAATTGATTGTGATTCCTGGTTCACTTTGTATTTGAATCAAGACACATATATATTAGTGACAGTAATTAATACATATTTATATTTGAAAATTTACCAGTGCCTCATTTAAGAATAGTCTTATAGAGTGTTAAATGTGTGTGAGTGTCACAGTGTTGTCACGTGTGGTGGAATAAATTAAATTGTTTATCTGTCTGTTGTTGTTGTGACTTACACTTCATCATATACATACCCTAGACATTCAACGTAGTCATCACAATATTCCAGAATAATTCTGACTGAGGTATAAATATGTGGTAGCAAGTAAGGTCATCTGTAATACACTACCCTTATTAGATACAGATACCTTCACAGCTGATCTCAGTCAGTACACTAAGTCCCCTATAAATATTTATAATATCCCACTTTACCACAATGGAGCCGCGGTAGCATAGTGGTTAGTGCACTGGCTTCCTAGCGCAGTGGTCTATGGTTCGATCCCCAGATGAGGCGGAAAAATTTTTAGGCCACAAACGGCTCCTGGGTCGACCCAGCCCCAAATGGGTACCAGAGCTACTCTGGGAAGGTTAAGGCGGCCGGCGTGATGCCGACCACATCACCCCTAGTGTGCCGACGGTCAAGATAATATGGGCCTAACACCATATTCCCAATATGCCTAAATGGGCGTGTAACGGGTTCCTTTACCTTTTTTTTTTTTTACTTTACCACAGGGTTGATGAGCACGTTATTTACAATATAACATTTTAAGCGTAACTCTTGAAATAATGAACAAAATTGAAGAAACACTCGTGAATCATACATGTTTATTAGCAACAATGTAGTCAAAGTTTGTAACAGTATTGCCTCCCTTGCTTTGAAGTAGTGGTCCAACAGTGGCCAAAACTCAAGAGTATCTAATATGGGCTTCAAAGGTGTCTACCTTCGCGCAATATTACTCTTGGCAGAACGAACGAACGAACTTTATTTTCAAAGGGTTAAGAATTGGGCGCGCAGGCCCATCTAACATTCTGCCCTTCCATTCTCACTTATGTTGCATACTATACCCTTTCATTCCCACATGTTACTTTAAGCATTAAATTAAAGACATACAACGTTATAAAGGGTACATAACAGCATACAATGACATTACCCAAGCATAATCAAAATAAAGTATTCTTTTAAGCAAACAAGAACGTAATGAAAAAAGAAAAAAAAAATCCAAAACATCTATACGGTAAATCAGACTTATTATTCGAGTATGATCACCTTAAACATCTGTACGGTAAATCAGACAATAATTCGAGTATGATCACCTTAGCAGAGATGTAGATAGAAGGGTAATGACACTTCTGTTACAAAATGAGTCTTCACAAGATATTCAGATAAGCGAAAATAATGCTGCTTTGGCTTAGCACGTTAATTCTAGAATCTATCGACCACTTTTGTGAAGAATTAAGCAATGATTTATGTTAGCTCATTTAAGCCCCACACCTCTGATTAACTCAGTGGAATTCTTATTATTCTGGTATAGCTCAGTTTAGAGTGTATGTAGTAAATTGACTGAGACAAACATGCAGTAGCTTTAAAATGATTAAATCAAAGTTAAATTTGTAAAATCACAAATAACAAAATTTAATAATCACTTAAGTTTTAACAGTTTAAAAATAATTGAATAGTTTAGAAGAAAAGTTTCATCATTGATGGATAATAGAGACGATTAAAAAAAAAGTTCACTTTGGCAGCTTATACATGGTGATCGAGAAGTCTCTCCGCAGTGAGTTCAGTACTTTAATAATAGGAATGTAATATGTTATGACACTGTAAACAGTATTATTTTAATTGTCTTTCTCATCTCATAATCGGAGCCTCTTCTACCCCGTGAAACAAGGTGTAGAGGGGACCCAAGTGCACAAGGCCCATGGGCAGGACATGTAATCGAAGTGACTTGGCAAACAGGTGATTAGCCCATTGTGCCCGAACTTGCCCTCATGTGTACTCATAATCGCTATAAAACCACCGAACCATCGAGACGTCATTCCAGCCAAAATGGACAGAGCCTCACATACCCGAAGGTTTCGAGGGATGTCCTTCCTCATCTGCACAAAGGCATTTATAGAGGAACACTCAGGACCCGCAGGTCTGAGGAAAGGAGCAAAATCTGAGACGGGCACAGCAGTCTTCATTACTGGGAGGTCTCCACTCAGAGTGGTTTACCACACACAGTCAGTAAAGACAAAGGTCGCCTGCGGCTTTAATTGTCTTTAATTAGGTTTACTTTACAGCAAGTCCCTCCACAGTGGTTGAACGGTCGTAGTTCTGCGCATCCGCTCAAGCGGATCATAATGCATGTGCAGTATTTCTCACGGGTGGAGGACATTAGCACTGCAGTGCTTTTTGTGTCACTGACTGTGTCAGTATGCTAACCATCGAGGAGCGCATTTTTCTCATGGAGTATGTTTTTCATGCCGGTGATAGAAGATGTGAAACACAAATTTGCCAAGAAGTTTCCAAATTCCACAGTTCCTTGTTGCGACACTGTCCAAGATCTCATCGCCAAATTTCAATCAACTCGTTCGGTGGCAGATGCTCCTCGAAGTGGACGGCCAACCATTTTGTCTGAGGAGAAATTGTTGGATATTTCTGATAAATTGATGGCAAGTCCATCAAAATCATTGTGAAAATTGGCGCAGGAGACAGATGTAAGCTATGGATCTTCACAAAAAGCAGTTTGGCAGAAACTGAATTTCTTTCCTTACAAAGTGTGCGCTGTTCAGGAACTGAAACCTGCAGATCACGATAACAGGATACATTATCGTCAATGGTATCATAAGTTCATACAGGATAATGGTATTGAGGATCTGTACTACACATTTTATACAGATGAAGCGTGATTTCACTTATCTGGCTACATAAACTCCCAAATAACGTGCTTGTGGTCCACAGCCAACTCACATTCCTTTCACGAGGCACCATTGCTTGACCAGAAAATCAGTGTTTGGATAGCAATTTCGAGAAGAATTGTGGGTCCCTTATTTTCTGAGGGGACACTTAACTCTTTGACTGACTCCGCAATTATTTTCCACCTTGTGCCGTAATTTTAAATCGCGATAGACTAAAAACAACGCTCAGAGAGTTGTTTTGGCACGGGTGTCAAATCTGACCAACGTTCTGAGTGTTGTTCCGGAGTCAAAGAGTTAACTCTGACCGGTACTGTTCGCAAATTGTGTACCCTGGAAGACACTTCCAACACTTGCTGTAAAGTAAATCTAATTAAAGTCAATTAAACTAATACTGTTGTACTGCATCATAACGTGTTACATTCATATTATTAAAGCACTGAACCCACTGCGGAGGGACTTCTCGGTCACACTGTATATGGAACTTAGCTGCCAATGACGGTTCTGCTCCTTCTGATGGGTTTTTTTTACACTGCTCACACTCGTCACTGGTCAAGGTTGTCAGGTGTAGCTCGTTTCCCAGAAATATCAGGGAGAGTCTACTTCTTCTTCTTCTTCTTCTTGCGATCGCATCTTTGATGATTACACCGTCAGACGAGTTCTCATGATGAATTCGACTGTTGTTTGAAGTTCCTCTTTAACTCCATATAGCTTTGAGTTTAGTGTTGAGTCATTCGGCCAGTATATCTTTCTTAACTGGTCATACAGAGGACAGTCCTGTAGAACATGCTCAGCAGTTTGTTCGTTTAATCCACATGTGCACAGTGGTGAAGCAGACAATCGTAGCTTGTGCATGTGTTTATTCAGTTTGTTATGCCCTGTCCTGAGTCGAAAAATAGTTATCTGTCCCTGCCGGTCGAGAGTGTGATAGTCGTCTTTGGGTTGGTTCTGTTCTCTTCTGATAGTCTGGATAGCTCTCTTTTTCTCAAAGTATGTGACTTCATTATCTTCTTGTTCACATTCTCCTCCCTTTTTTGCAAGTTTATCTGCCTTTTCATTTCCGGGTACACCACAATGAGATGGTACCCACTGAAGTATGGTTCTCTTTTTGGCAGCTACCTTGTTTAGTTCATTTCTCAGATGCGGGAGTTTACCACCCTTGAGAGCTTGCAGGACAGACAGTGCATCTGTGAGGATGACTACCTGGTGGCAGTCAGAGTTGGTGTTATAAATCATATTTGCAGCTTGCTCTAGAGCTTGAACCTCAGCTGTATAGTTGGAACAGAATTTACCAGTGGGAATGTGCCTAGTCTCATAGTGGTTGTCAGGATATGAGATAAAGATACCGGCACCTCCATTCCTAACAGCATTAGTTGCTGATCCATCTGTATAGGCATGTATCCATGATTGATCGGGATAGCTTTCTTGGATCATACTCAATGTAGCAGTTCGTTTTTGCAGATCATTATACTCACATCCACTTGTGAGACCACTGACTGATGTATTAATTTGGAGGGCACTGCTGGCCTGCTCCCATGGTACAGGGTATAGGGTGGGCTTCAGTGGTGTTGTCTTCATGGATAGGTCTTCTTGATGCTGTCTTATAAGTCTTTTCCCCCGATGCACAAAGCTGCTACGCTTTAGACGTCCCAATGCCAGATCATCTAGTCTTGCCTTCATTGGGTGCATTGGCATAATAATAATAATAATAAATTCTTTAAGCACCAAACACGGCGCATAAGGCAGAAACCAGTGCTCTCCAGGTTGTTCGTTGTGACGCCACTCCTCTTAGCTCTTGCACATTATTTAGGCCCAACGTTCTTCCTTCTCTTATTATTGTTCTTCTGAGTGTTTCTTTTGGTCTTCCTTTTTTCCTCTTACCCTCAGGAACCCAAGTGAGCGCCTGTAGTGGTATTCTGTTGTTTTGCATTCGTAGGACATGACCGATATAAGACCATCGTCTTTTCCTTATATAGTCGGAGACATATTTCTGCCTAGAGTCTTCTCTTATTTGTCGATTAGTCTTGAATTCTTTCCAACTGATGTTCATGAGTTTTCTAAGACATTTGTTCTCGAATGTATTCAGCTTGTTCTCCAATGATTTTGTTATTTTCCAACTCTCACAGCCGTATGTTAACACTGAGATAACATTTGAATTAAACAGACGAAGCTTGGTATGTATATTCAATGATCGTAATTTCCAAATGTTAGATAATCTATTGAAGGCGCTAGCTGCCAAAGCAATTCTAGTATGGATTTCTCTAGTTGTGTCACCATCCTGAGTCATTTTACTGCCTAAATAATTGAAACTTTCAACTTTCTGTAGTTTTTCCCCGTTCAAGATGATATCAAAGGTCTCGTTAGAAAAGTTCATAGCTTTAGTTTTAGAGGCATTTATTTGGAGACCTATTTTAACCGAGAGATGACACAAATTATTTATTGCTTCTTGGGATTGTCTTGGTGTTGAACTTAAGAATGCTACATCATCTGCGAAATCCAGGTCCCCCAGGAATTTTCCATTTGTCCATTTTATACCCAATTGTTCATTGTGGGTATAGTTTCTCATAACCCAATCAATAGCTATTCCAAAAAGTAGTGGTGACATAATACAGCCTTGTTTCACCCCTGTTTCTACTGTAAACCATTCTGTATTCCCTTTATTTGTTCTAACACAACATCTTGCATTGTCATATAGCGCTTTGATTATATTCACATATTTTGTTGGAAAACCATAGATTGTAAGTATCTTCCACAATGATGGGCGGTGTAGACTATCAAAGGCTTTTTGAAAATCGACGAAGGTGATAATAAGTGGCGATTGCCTTTCCACTGATTCTTCTATAATTGTTCTTAGTGTGAATATTTGATCAATACATGATCGTTTCGGCCTGAAACCCGCTTGTTCTTCTCTGATCTTTTCGTCAGCATGCAATTTAAGTCTTTCTAACATCATGCAACATAATAATTTTCCAGGTACTGATAATAGAGATATACCACGCCAGTTATTACAGTCTGATAGATCACCTTTCTTCGGTAACTTTACAATAATACTGTCTTTCCATTGTTGTGGTGGTTGTTCTTCTCTCCATACTTCATTTATAATATCTAAAATTCTCAAGAGGTTGTTGTCATTAACTGCTTTAATCATTGGCATACTGTTGTACTTTTCCATCTGGATCATGGTTTTTGTGTCTCTTCTATGGGACAATGTCTGTAATCCAGTAACCTTCTGCATCTCTGTTATTGGTGTAGTTTTCATGGCTCCTGTAATGAGCCTGAGAGCTTGATTTTGCACCTTGTCCAAAGACTGCAGATGTGAGTTAGCAGCTGATGACCATGCTGCTGAGCTAAACTCTAAGTGTGGTCTTATTACTCCATTATAAATCTTCTTTAGATTTCGTTCATTTGCTCCCCAGTTGGTACCTGCTAATTTTCTGAGTATGCCTAGTCGTCTTCGGGCCTTTCCTTCTGCGTTTTCAATATGCTTATTCCATGTAAGCCTTTGGTCAAATGTCACCCCAAGATAGGTGGGGTAGCTTTCTTCCTTGATCACGGTTGTCCCTAGGTGTATGTTAGCTGATTTGTCCTTGGGGGCGAGGGAGAACAGTGTTGTGGAGGTTTTGTCTGTGTTTATTGTGATAAGCCATTTCTCTGCCCATGACACTAGCATGTCTGCTGCCCGCTGCATTCTATAATTTGCTGTGGTGACATTTTCATCAGCGCACCAGAGTACTAGGTCATCTGCATATAAGGCAGCTTTAACTCCTGCAGGGAGATCTTTCACCAGGTCATTGATGTAAACAAGGAAGAGTGTTGGGGAAATTACTCCTCCTTGAGGTACCCCCCTGATGGAGCAACACTTTTCTGCTCTGCAGACCGTCAAGAGTGACTCTAGTTCTCCTGTTATGCAAGTATGACTGGATCCATTTCATCATGTTGCCTTGGATTCCACTTCTCCTAAGTTTTGCAATGAGGCCATCTTTCCACACCTTGTCAAAGGCCTGCTTGAAGTCGACCCAGATCGTTAGGACCTTTTTCTTCTCCTGGAAGGCATCTTCTATTGCTTGAGACAAGTAAGTAACTTGGTCTTCTATACTGTAGCATTCTCTTCTTCTTCTTCTTCTCGTTCGCTGTTGTTTAGAAATGTCTACACAAGAAGTCCGGTTTTCTGGATGTATGTTGCTGTGGTTGAAAGTTCTTCAAGACTCCCAAACAGCTTTGTGTGGATGTGCGTCTCTGTGGGCCAATGTTCAGTTCGCAATTGACTAAGCATGTGGCAGTCTTGCAGGATGTGTTCGGCTGTCTGTGCTGCCTGTCCACACGTACATAGGGGTGATGGGACCAATCTCAGTCTGTATAAGTGACTGTTCAGTCTGTTGTGTCCTGTTCTCATACGGAACAGGATCACCTGTTTTGCTCGATCAAGATATTGATAGTTGTCTCTTTGTTGATCAATTTTCCTGATGGCCTTGATAAGGGTCTTCTTTTCCTGGAATGTGATTGTTTGTTCTTTTTGTTCCTGTGTTGCTCCCTCTTTTGCTAACATATCTGCTCTCTCATTTCCTGGTATGCCACAGTGTGATGGTATCCACTGTAGCACTACCCTTCTTTTGATATTTACTTCGCATAGGACTTTGTTTAATTCTGGCAGTTTATCACTGTTGAGGGCTTGCAGAACTGACATTGCATCGGTAAGGAATACAACCTGCTGACATTGGCTTATTGTGTTATTTATTATTCCTGCAGCAATGCTTATGGCCTGTACTTCAGCAGCATAGTTTGAACAGAATATTCCAGTAGGTGAACAGGTGGATTCATTTTCTTTGTCTGGATAGACCACATAAACTCCTGCGCCTCCGTTCTTCACTGCTCTGGTTGTAGATCCATCAGTATATACTTGGATCCATGCTTCTCTGGGGTATAGTTCTTCAATCATGTCACATGCTGCTATTTTCCTTTGGAGAGTATTTAGCTCTCCCATGGGGCAGGTGGTAGTTATGGAGGTCTTAATACTGAAATTTTGATGTTGTTCCCATGGGGTTGGGAGGAGTGTGGGAGTTATTTCCTTAGTGATGTCTGGTAGTTCATCCTTGTATGTTCTAATTAGTTTTTTGGACCGATGCACAAAACTGCTTCTCTTCAACCTCCCACTGGCTAAATCTCCAAATCTAGTTTTCATTGGAGTAGCATTCTCTAAATCCAGCTTGTTCCGGCACCAGGATCTGCTCAGACTCTAAATACCATTTCAATCTGTGGTTGACTATTCGCTCCATAGTCTTCCCAACACAGCTTGTGAGACTGATTGGCCGGTAACTTGCAGCCTCGGTCTTACATTTCCCTTTCTTTAGTATGGGTATTGTGATGGCTTCTCTCCGTACTTGGGGTACCGTTCCTTTCAACCAGCTGTGGTTGAATATCTCAAGCAGTTTTGTCTTTGCTGCTGAGCTCAGATTTACTAGCATTTCGTTGCTGATTTTGTCTGGGCCGGGTGACTTTTGAAACTTAAGCTTGGAAATAGCCTTCTGTAGTTCTCCTAGTGTGATGGGTTCCCTCATTGGGGCAGGAGTATCTGTCTGTCCCATGGTTGCCAGTATTTCTTTTCTTATCTCTCTCTGATGATCTATGTTAATGGGTAAGTTGCTTTCTGAACTGTATCTTCTAGCAAACAAGTCTGCAGCTTGTTTTCCTCTGAAAAGTTTGCCACCTTCATCCAATGTGATAGTCTGCCTAGGTGAGGAACGCTCTTCATTTAGAGACTTGACTAATCTCCAAAGTTTCCTGCCGTCTTTCTCAAGGTTCAGCGATGCCGTTTTAGTTCTCCAGCTTTTCCGTTTTTCTTCTAGCTTTGTTCTCTGAAACTCTGCTACAGCCTTTTTCCATTTGTTGTGAGTTTCAAGTGAAGGCTGAGACTCTGCGTCCTTTCTAGCCCTGTCCATGGCTTCCTGACGTTCTTGGAGTGTGCTGGACCAGTATGGTATGTAGTTACGCCGGCATCCTTTGGGAATGGTTTCTTTTGCAGCTTGTAGTATGCATCTGTTGAAGTCTTTTACCACTTCATTAATGTCTCTGTTCTGTACCTTGAGGGTAGACAGCAGCGTGTTCACCTGATGCCTGAATAAACCCCAGTTGGCTTTTTTGTAGTTCCATCTTGTAATGGCTGGGCCTGTACTGAGAGTTGCACTCTGGACAGTAAGAAAGATTGGGCGATGGTCGCTTCCCCCTAGTTGGTCTCCTACTTCTCTACTAATAGATCCAGCTATATCTGGTGTGGAGAAGGCAAGATCTGGTGTTGAAGTTGTGTGCCATCCTCTGGAGTAGAAGGTAGGAGTATCTGTGGCATTATTGACTAGGATTAGGGAGTGATCATCTTGCCAAGTTTCAACCTCTTCACCTCTGTGATCCAGATGGTTATAGCCCCAGCTCTGGGAGTGGCTATTAAAGTCTCCAACTGCTATAAAGTTGGTGGCTGGTACCTGTATAGAGCTGAGACTCAGGGGTTTTTGTTGTTCGGACAGTAATAGTTCAGGAGTTCTATTTCCATCTTGTCTACCTTTATCTGCAACAGCTGATATTCTGCTCCATCCATGAAGGTTTTCCTTTCGTGTGCAGGAATGTTATTCCTTACAAGAGTAAGTACTCCTCCTTTTCGTCTATCTTTTCTGTCGGATCTGAAGCATTGATATCCCCTTATTTTAAAGGTTTGATCTGCTTTCAAGTGAGTCTCTTGGATACAGCAAACACTGACTTGCTTCTCATACAAGATGTTTTCCAGCTCTGTCTTTTTGCTGTATCCAGCCTGCTTGCTGTTCACTCCCTCTGCATTCCAGTGCATCATGACAAGTGGCACTCTTAGTTTCTCTTTTTCTGTTTTGTTTTGGTCAGTAGTTCTCCTCCGCCGTCTGCTGACTCCACAAGACGGTCTAGAGGGTCCTCCAGTAGCTGAGGGTGGGCTCTGTCGAGGCTCAGAGCCCGGCACTGCACTGCCTGGTGGAGCTCCACAGGGCGAGCACCAGTACGAGATTTATTTGACGGTGTACTCTCCATAGAAAAAAAAAAAAGCGAGTTGCGTGATACTGTGGTTTCCGGTGCGCCTTCTGGCCCAGTATCTATGACTTTAGCACCTGTTCAACGGGAGAGTGGGCTCATCCCTAATCTGTTTATGTTCCCAGTAGTAGACTATTCGCAAGCAGCCTGGGGGTGTCACTGCTCTGCGCGGACCTTGTTTACCGAGGCGGCGTCCGAGCTCGTATGGTGAAAATATGGTTGCATTATCTTCAAAATAGCCCTGTCTTTCCTGCCATCCTGCAACTTTGAGTTAGGGAGTTCTGAGCTCCAGTCTCTTTCCCAGGCATTTTATCCTGGCCTGGCACGCATACAGAGGACCCCACTTCTGGTTCTAAGTTAGCAGTTGGGGACAGGTGGGGTAGCACATTGTGCATTCCCCGTCATCCAGGGGGCTCTCCAACTATGCAGAGCTTGCACAATGCTGTGCTCTGGTTCTGGGCTCACCCAAGGAATCCTCACGTCCTGCACAGAGCCACTTCCAGATACCCACCACCTGCCAACCCCCCATTGTAGAAATCTCCTGCATGCGGCCATCCAGTCAAGAGCCAGTATTAAGTCTGGTGCCCAAGTGATTTCCCCCAAGCTCAGTGTGCAATTCTGGGTTCTCATCATGCTGCAACACAGGGGGGATTGTGATGCTCAGCCATCTCTCTCAACTCTGCACCGATAAATGACATCGGGGACTTAACTGTGTCTCAGTACTGGGAGGCCCCGTTTCTGGGTACACCACACACAGCCAGTTGAGGCAACGGTCGCCGTGGGCGTGTCTTCAGTGGGGAAGTTGTGGAGTCTTCCTGTCCATGTTCTTGCACATCCTAACACTGCCCGCAAGACATCGGAGGTTTGGAGAGTGGCCTTCTCTGAGGGAGAGTCTACAAAGTTGGTCCTTCGTCTTAAAGCTCAGGCCACTGTTCCCTTCTTGTTCCAGAGATAATACTCTTTGCTGGTACCACCAATAACTATGATAAAGAATAGAAACGAAACGCTCTTCTGAGTATTGCGTTTCCCGACACATACTTATGTGTCCCTGTTACGCACAAATAATTACTTTTTCCAAAGTCTTTGTATGATCATTTTTCGTATGTATGATCATTTTTTGACTGAAGTGTGTATTATGTTTTTTACAGTCAAAGGGACATCACCCGAGTTATCGAGACTACAATTTTTTAGGAGTTTGCCTTCTCTTGTATAGAGACACGTTCGGTCTATAATTTCTTGAACGAAGCGTGACCATATCTCCTTATTTGGTAGTATCAGTCAACTGTTGTAGATGTCTGAAACACGTCTTAACTTTTCTGTTCATGTCCATAAAAGGCGCGACTGTGTAAGACTTTTATCTCGAATGTTCTTAAAATCGCTTTGTGTGAATTGATACTCACGTAGATGAGTTCTGCGCATGTCAAAAACTGGGAGTTCGTTCTGTGTGTTCCGCCCAGCTGGGGAGTTTAGAAATGGTCTGAGTAGCGAGCGGACGCAACCTGCGTCTTGTGATTTTCTGAGGGAAATACATTGTCTTTGTGAGTTAGTTAGCTAACTAGACTATTTCCCAGTATTATTCAAGCCTGCCTGGAGGCATATGTTCATGGTTGATTTTCCGAAATAAGGTAATTCCTCTTGTATCGAACTTTATGCTATCATCTAGAAGTTCGTCATTTTGTCGCCTTTTTGCTCGCCTGTGTGATTCAAAATGGAGAGGTACTTTGACTAGGATTAAGTCACCGGTATCTTTATACCTGAACTAGTTATATATATATGGGTCGCTCTAGACCAACAAGACTATTGTCTGTGTTCCAGGATTCGTTATATCAGAGATCACGTCCAAGTCAGATGGTTAGACTTAGAAACGTTATAAAGGTCGGTATGACCTATATGCCCAGTATGCTATTCACGTGCAGACAGTAAACGGACTTATTGTATACATCTGATCTGCTAGCATCAGAAAGGGAGCATTTATTGTTGTCTATGAACATTGAAGATCTGCAGCTGACACTGTTGCAGAAGTTATATATATATATATTATTTATACAGCTTCACGAACCAGAACTTTATGATATTTGTTTACCATACAACTATTGAGTATTGAATCCTACATGACTATCAGTTAATATGATTTTGAATGCTGCATTCGTTATACTATGCTGATGATGACATAAATATCATGACTGTTTTGTGGCGTGCAATAAATGGTATAAAACTAAAGCGAAGTTACCATTTCTATGACTCTACACGTCATGTTGCCTGTGGTGTACCCTATGAACTGTTCTACTGCAACACACACAGCAACATTCTAAATCAGAGAAGACACCTACATCTTGCACTTTAATACCAGGTGTCGATAGGGGTGGCAAGTTATCATTTCAGCTCAAATCCACCCTTATCATTTTTGGTGGCCATAGGTTGGTTTACTCTGATACCAGCTCTCAAGGGGGTCAACAAACCCAGACATCATCAGCAGACTACAAGACAACGTTGCAGTTTCTATTCATCACCTTTGATGAAATTTTTTTGAAAGACGCGGCATTACTGACAGTTGTTGATATTTTGAAACTACCCGGCGCTGCTCGGCAGTATTGAAGTTTGTCTACAACTAGAAGGACAAGTACCGAGCGAATGGATTTCCTGATCTGTTAAGAAGAAGGACAAGTGCCGTAACAACTGTTCCGGTCTCAGAGGTACTGTTGCGGGTTCAGAAGGTCAAGTGCCGGTTTGAGCAATTTATAAGATTCAGAAGGTCAAGTGCTCAAGTCAATTTGTAGAATTCAGAAGGTCAAGTTCAGAAGCTGTTTCCTGTTAGAAGCTCATTTCCTTCGTCATGGCAGTTTACGGGAGCAGATATGGATCAACGTTGGATCATTGTCCTAAGAATGCTGATCACATCCTGTTCTGAACTGTGCTGACGTTGTGGATACATAGAAGTTAAGTGGCCTGTTTTGTTTGTGAACTGTGCCCTTATGTTCTAGCTGAGCCTTCTAAATTCTTTCACACTTTTTGCTGTTTGTTACATGTTATATGTTATTTGTATTTGTATATTTATATGTTTATATTTCTGCGGGTTTTCTCGGTTGGGCGGTGTCTTTCAGTAGAAGATACCACGTCACAGAGGTTCTACTGTTAGCGTTTTCGTTAGGGACTGTGCGAATTTCCTACTGTGAAATTTGCTAGCGACAATCGTTGCTATATCTGTTTAGTTGTGACGAGTTGTGCTTTATTTTCGTTTTTTTTGTATATTTTTTTTTCTCTCTCTTTCTTTCTGTTTTTTAGTTTCGATTTCATTGTTTGTATTTGTAGGTCTACTCTTTTCTATTATTCAGTTCTTTACGTAAATTTTTGTGTATACACTGTAGCGTCATTTGTTTGTCATATCTTCGCATTTTGTCATCACATTTCTTTTTAGTTTCGCTGTTTATTTATTTGACTTATGCGAATGTTTTCGTATTGTTTGATCTTTGTTATTGTTTACATTGACTTTGATCTTTGTTGTTGTTTACATTGACTCTGATCTTTGTTATTGTTTACATTGACTTTGATCTTTGTTGTTGTTTACATTGACTCTGATCTTTGTTGTTGTTTACATTGACTTTGATCTTTGTTATTGTTTACATTGTTGGTGACCTTTGTTATTGTTTACATTGTCTTGTTATTGTTTGCATAGTTCTTGCATAGTTAGCTTTCACTATTGTTACATATATGCTCATGCACTATTGGTCTATAGTGCACTTATCATAACTAACTGGTGTTTTTTTTTGCTTATGCACTATTGTAGTGCAGTTATGATAAATAACTGATGGTTATGCACTGATTTGTGTAGTGCACTGTTAATTAAGAGGTGACTTGTGATATTATTATACATTTGATAATACAAGTTGGTGTCAAGTCTTGTTTCCCACAGAGATTGGGTTAAACATAGTGATTATACAAGCACTTTATTAAGTCTTGTTGCTATTAAGATTGAAATAAGATAATTAATTATTTCAGGTTCTGTACTCACATTTTAGACATCATGTCTACATTGGAGTACTTTATTGAGCAGGGTAAAGCCCTTGGGAAGACAGGTGATAAGTTGGAAGAATATGCAACTACTCAATATGATAAGGCATTAAAGTTGGAGGAAAAAAAAATAGAAACAGAACAAAAGAAAATAGATGCTGAAATAGAACAAAAAAAACTGCAGATGCAGGTGGAGGAAAAAAGATTCCAAATGGAAATGGAAAAACAAAAAAGAGAAGCAGAATCTCAGGAGAAGAGACTTGAAAAAGAGGCTGAAAATAAGAGACTTGAAAAAGAGGCTGAAAATAAGAGACTTGAAATAGAGGCTGAAGAAAGAAAGTTACAAGCTCAGGCTGAAGAAAGAAAGTTACAGGCTGAGGCTGAAGAAAGAAGGTTACAAAGAGAAGCTGATGAGAGAAAAGCAAAAATGGAGCATGAAGAAAAACTCATAGCTTTAGAGTTAGAGAAGTTAAAGTTATTGAACGCTGGTAATGCTAATGAAGCAAATAAGGTGTCAGATAAGACTAATGCTAAGGATTTCAAGCTTAATCTACCAGCATTTAATCCCTCAATCGATGATATAACATTTTATCTAGATAGATTTGAAAGTGCATGTAATGTGCATAATATAGATAAAACATTATATGTTTATCATCTGTCCAAGATACTTAGAGGTGATGCTTTGACTTTGTTGAGTATGGTAGATGTGCCTGACAAAAACAACTATGAGGTTGTCAGGGCGGCATTGTTAAAGAAGTACCAACTTAACGAGGACGGATATCGTCTTAAATTTAAAAACATGTTACCAGAAACTGGAGTTGAATTCTCTGAATTCATCTCAAGCATACGTCTTACTTTCTTACGATGGGTTGAGCTTTCTAAGACAGAAAGTACATTTGAAGCCCTAATGGACTTACTACTTAGAGACAAGGTTATGTCTTCTGTTAATGAATCTTTTCTTTCTTTTCTTCATGAGCGTAAGCCTAAAAACATAAAAGAAATGGAAGAATACTGTAGCCAGTATGTTACTGCGCATCCGCACATAACCATTAGCAACTCTAAGGTGAAAGAAGGTCTGCCAGTTGCTTCGGCAGCACCTTATGGCCCAAATTTTATGCGTAAATTTCAGGGTAGCCAGCAAAATTTCAATAAAAAGAGTAACCGTAATTATGCCCAGAATCATAGTAATCAATTCCAGGGAGATTCTTCTTCCCAGAACTGGAGACAACCTAATACTACACGTTATTCTACTCCGGTTAACTTTAGAAATTTCCACAAAGGTAATCGGTATAGAGGAAAATATTTTTCGCAGAGACCTCAATACCAAGATAATAGAGGTTCTCAACAGCATAGAGATGGTAATGACAGTTATGGAAACTGGAACTCAAACCAGGATAAAAATTACAGTAGGGACTTTAATGATAATTGCAGAGGCAATAATGGTCGCGGTAGATCGCAACATAAGAGAAAAAGATATCAACAGACAAACTCTGTTCAACAAGAATCTCAGGGAGCAGATAAACAGGTTAATAATGATAAAGACCATAATGTTATCGGATGCTCATCTTTTGATTTTGGTAGGGCAAATAAATGTATCCAATGCAGTACTTTATTTGATCCGAAGACCGTTAGTACTCTAAGCTGTGGTCATCCTTTGCCCGCTCTTCCTGCTAATGTTGCTCATGATGGGAGAGGTTCTCTTATATTACATAAGGGGCTTGTAAATAGTAATCCAGTCTCGGTGTTGTTTGATTCTGGATGTACTACTGTCGGCGTTAGGCAATCTCTTGTAGATCCATCCTGTGCTACAGGAAAGGTCATCAAATGTGTCACATTTGGTGGCACGTTGGAAAAGTATCCTACTGCTATAATACATATTGCTACTCCTTTCTTCACGGGAGAGGTCCACGCATGTCTACTTCCAAACCCTATTGCGGACCTTATTATTGGTCGTATTCACGGAGTTAGGGAATGTACCCCACAGCAGATTGCTGTTTGGGAAGAGCAAAACATTGAAGCTACCAATGCGGTGGTCACAAGAGCACATGCTCTGGATCCACCTCAGACTTCATTAACTAATAATGATGAAGTAAATGACCAAGATAGTCACTTGACTATTACACGTGACTCATTTATCAAATTGCAAGAAGAAGATCCTTCTTTACAAAAATTCTTCATTCTAGCAAAAAAAGGTGATCCTAATCAAAATACTAATAGAAAGTCTTGGATTTCTATTAAGAACGGCGTACTTGTACGTATAGTACAAGACTCGACTACGTCCACTCATTCACAAATTCTTGTGCCTAAGAGCATGAGATTGCAAATATTGCAACATGCTCATGACTCGCAATGGGCTGGACATATGGGTTTTTCCCGTACAAAGTCGAGGGTTCTTGCGGCTTTCTTTTGGCCATTTGTGAGCAAGGACATACGAATGTACTGTCGCTCTTGCAAAGTATGTCAGGAGGTCAAATCTAAAGGACCACGACATGCTGCGCCTATCCAGGCTGCTGACATCCCTATTCGCCCTTTTCAAAAAATGGCAATAGATATTATCGGTCCTTTTAGAATTAAGTCAGCTAGAGGACATCAATTTATCCTTACATGTGTCGATATGTGCACACGTTGGCCAGAGGCAATACCTCTCAAGAGCATCTCAACTGCTGATATCGCAGACGCTCTTTGGCTGATATTTTCTCGCTTGGGTTTTCCCGGAGAAATATTGTCAGACCATGGCACTCAACTTATATCAGACACTATGTCACAGGTAATGTCTATGCTACACATTAAAAGGTCTCTCAGCAGTATCTATCACCCAATGTCTAATGGGTTGGTCGAACGTTTAAATAGAACTCTGAAAACTTTACTTGGTAAAATAACTGAGGATCATCCTCAGGATTGGGACAGGGTCTTACCCGCGGCTCTCTTTGCGTATAGAGAGGTCCCCAATGAGCATACGGGGTTTTCCCCATTTGAACTTGTCTTTGGCGCGCAACCGCGCGGCCCTATGTCTTTACTTCACGATCTAATCACTGCCGATAATATTAGCGATGAAACTCAATCTTCTTATGAGTACGTCATTGCTCTTAGGCAAAAGATCATCGAGGCATGCAAACTAGCAACTTCGTCTTCCGAATTTGCTAAAGAAAAGGCAAGGCAGTTTGCAAATAAAAATAGATGTCTACGACAACTTTGTCCAGGTGACAAAGCTCTCGTTCTACTTCCTTCAAGGGAGAACAGACTTCTAATTGCATGGAAAGGTCCATATGCAATAGTCTCCAAAATCTCTGATGTCGACTATGTTGTCAATATTGATGGAAAGCATAAAACTTTCCACATAAATATGCTCACAGAATTTTATGAAAGACCTGACTATTTGCAGCCTATTTTCCAGGCTACGGACAATTCTCAAGCACCTCATGGTCAGTACTCATCTCTGTCAGTTATACAGAATGAGGAAACTACTTTTTCTGATGTCAATCTTCCTCTTTCTATGGTCCCACTTTATTCTACGGAATCTTGGAAAAACGTGTCCGTTTCTCCAAATCTTTCCGCTGAGGAACATCGACAAGTTTCTTCGATGTTGCAAACATTTCAGGATGTTCTTACAGACATCCCGGGACACACACATGTCATTGAACATGACATTGTGCTAACTGATCATAATCCTATCAGAGTCAGACCCTATCCAATACCTATCCATTTCCAGTCTCAAGTCGAAAAAGAATTGGATGAAATGATACGTTTGGAAATCATTGAACCATCCACTTCAGCATACTCTTCGTCTATGGTTATTGTTCGAAAGAAGGATAATAACATTCGCATTTGCGTAGATTATCGCAAATTGAACCAAGTTACGAAGTTCGATGCTGAACCTATGCCTTCATTAGAAGAGCTACTCAATAAACTTTCTAATTCTAGATTCTTTACCAAACTAGATTTGTCTAAAGGTTATTGGCAAGTCCCGCTAACTGAACGTGCCAAACCTTTTACAGCTTTTTCTACACCTAGGGGTTTATTCCAATGGAATTTCATGCCTTTTGGTCTTATGAACGCCCCTGCTACATTCGTACGCATGATGCGGCGAATTCTCGCATATCGTACAGATGTCATAGCATACCTAGATGATATCTGTCTATTCAGTGATTCCTGGGAAGATCACTATTTGGGTTTATACGAATTACTGTCTACTCTTCGCGAGTATAACTTGACTGCAAAACCCTCTAAAGCCTTTATAGGATTTAGTGAGATTTCTTTCCTAGGTCATCGTGTTGGTCATGGTCTTTTAAAGACAGAGGACCACAATGTTTCAAAAATACTTAACATTTCGGTCCCTAAGACGAAGAAACAAGTAAGGAGTCTATTAGGTTTGATCCAATTCTACGGACGATTCATTCCGAATCTGTCCTCCATTATGGCACCGCTTTCTACTTTATTGAAGAAAGGGTCGCCTAATCTGATCCGCTGGTCTAAAGAATGTCAATCCTCATTGGACCAGGTTAAAGCCCTATTTTCATCTCCACCTATTCTTAGGTTACCTACTATTGAGAAGACTTTTGTTCTTCGAAGTGACGCCTCGTCAACTGGGATTGGGGCAGCACTAATGCAGGAGTATTCTGATACTTTGCATCCGGTGATGTATATCTCTAGGAAATTAAATGCTGCAGAAAAGAATTACTCGGTTTTAGACCGTGAGTTATTGGCTATGGTATGGTCTATTCTGAAGTTACAAAGATTTCTTCTAGGCGCACATTTCATTGTGGAAACCGACCAGAAAGCGCTTACTGCTATTCAGAGCAAAAACTTGAAGAGCTCGAGGTCCACTCGTTATGCCATAGCTCTTCAACCATTTCATTTCTCGGTTCGAGCTATCCGTGGTTCGGATAATGTGATGGCAGACATTCTGTCCAGATGCCCACACGATTCCACATGATTCTTCTGTCATATATATATATTTCCTGATATACAGTCCAATATTATAATGTCATGTTAGTAGATTTTTCCTCACTTTTTTTTTTTGAGGGAAATTTATAACATTGTACCATGTAATTATCTAAGAAGGCTTAGTTAGTGATATACGGGCCAAAAGATCACTCGGCCACATTTACATAATATATTTGCATAATTGTATTAAGAGATTTACCAGTTGTCTTTAAGATTTGTGTTATTGATATTTTCGCAGCACATCATTGAAGATGCGAGATTGTGTCCATTGTGGAACTTTGAAGATATCAAGTCCTGTCCTAGATTGGGAGCGGATGATGTCCACATCTTCTTCTATTGAATGTTTATGTCAACGAAGATCAACACATGTATTACTTATTAGTTACTGATGCATTATATAATGTAATAAAATAGTGCGGTATATTAATATATTACACCGCTGTTTGCACGACGCATTATATGATATCATAATAATATATTTAATTTCATATATTGGTATGAGAGTAATTTGACTTTTATTATGATGTTGCCATCATTGTGGCGTGTGTTGGTGGCACCTTCCTGGAAGATATACGCGAATACTTAGATAAATTTTTTCTCTAAGGACCTGGGATATGATCTCAGTTTCGCTCCAAGTGTTGAGCTATTTTGATAGGTATATATCCGCGCATCATACGTGCGTTAGGAGCCTAGATTTTTCCGGCTCCAGGATTTAAAAAAAAAAATGTTTCATTTTTTTTTTTCCCGGGAGGGTGCGGTAATGTTACGCACAAATAATTACTTTTTCCAAAGTCTTTGTATGATCATTTTTCGTATGTATGATCATTTTTTGACTGAAGTGTGTATTATGTTTTTTACAGTCAAAGGGACATCACCCGAGTTATCGAGACTACAATTTTTTAGGAGTTTGCCTTCTCTTGTATAGAGACACGTTCGGTCTATAATTTCTTGAACGAAGCGTGACCATATCTCCTTATTTGGTAGTATCAGTCAACTGTTGTAGATGTCTGAAACATGTCTTAACTTTTCTGTTCATGTCCATAAAAGGCGCGACTGTGTAAGACTTTTATCTCGAATGTTCTTAAAATCGCTTTGTGTGAATTGATACTCACGTAGATGAGTTCTGCGCATGTCAAAAACTGGGAGTTCGTTCTGTGTGTTCCGCCCAGCTGGGGCAGTTTAGAAATGGTCTGAGTAGCGAGCGGACGCAACCTGCGTCTTGTGATTTTCTGAGGGAAATACATTGTCTTTGTGAGTTAGTTAGCTAACTAGACTATTTCCCAGTATTATTCAAGCCTGCCTGGAGGCATATGTTCATGGTTGATTTTCCGAAATAAGGTAATTCCTCTTGTATCGAACTTTATGCTATCATCTAGAAGTTCGTCATTTTGTCGCCTTTTTGCTCGCCTGTGTGATTCAAAATGGAGAGGTACTTTGACTAGGATTAAGTCACCGGTATCTTTATACCTGAACTAGTTATATATATATGGGTCGCTCTAGACCAACAAGACTATTGTCTGTGTTCCAGGATTCGTTATATCAGAGATCACGTCCAAGTCAGATGGTTAGACTTAGAAACGTTATAAAGGTCGGTATGACCTATATGCCCAGTATGCTATTCACGTGCAGACAGTAAACGGACTTATTGTATACATCTGATCTGCTAGCATCAGAAAGGGAGCATTTATTGTTGTCTATGAACATTGAAGATCTGCAGCTGACACTGTTGCAGAAGTTATATATATATATTATTTATACAGCTTCACGAACCAGAACTTTATGATATTTGTTTACCATACAACTATTGAGTATTGAATCCTACATGACTATCAGTTAATATGATTTTGAATGCTGCATTCGTTATACTATGCTGATGATGACATAAATATCATGACTGTTTTGTGGCGTGCAATAAATGGTATAAAACTAAAGCGAAGTTACCATTTCTATGACTCTACACGTCATGTTGCCTGTGGTGTACCCTATGAACTGTTCTACTGCAACACACACAGCAACATTCTAAATCAGAGAAGACACCTACATCTTGCACTTTAATACCAGGTGTCGATAGGGGTGGCAAGTTATCATTTCAGCTCAAATCCACCCTTATCAGTCCCCTTTCTTCTATTCTACAATCCCATTTATCTCAGAATTTACTCTCGATGAGAATTCAATTTAATCCCTCAGGATAAAACTTTCTTTTACATTTAAATTGAATAGCTTTAGCTTTACCTTACATTTAAATGAAAAGGTTAATAGCTCAGATAGAATATGTTTACATTTACATTTCCACTGATTGAAAAGTGTTCACTATATAAATTGAATATGTTTTCATTTATGTTTACACTGATTTGAAAAGTTTGAAACTTCCATTACTTTTAAAGTGCATATGTTAACATCGACATTTACACTAGTTTGAAACTGTAAGTATTATACAGTCATGCGCCGCATAACGTTCGACCGCATATACGTCCGTGGTCCCATAAGGTTATTATAGAGTTCAGAAATCCCGATTGGAGAACAGGATGAAGCGGACGTAACCGGATGTAGCGAAAGCAACAGCTTCCCGCACGCAGCACGTGTATCTCATGTCTCTTGTATACAGTACAAAGCGATTGCGATGTCAGGCGTATAATGGTACAGTACATATATAACCTATAATACAGTACATATGTCTTGATAGTCATAATAAACGCCTATGTTACTGGCCTATGTATGTACTGTACTGTACTTACTGTCGTTATTTTAATGTGAACTTTCGAAAATACATTACCGTGAAGTGCATCATGGCTCCCAAACGCAGCAAAACCAGTTCTAGTGATAGCAGCAGCAAGAGACAAAGGAAAAGTATTGATTTGGAAGTGAAACAAAAGGTAATTAAACATCGCGAAGGTGGAAAACCAGTGAATGCTATAGCTCGTGATTTGGGCATGTCGCACTCGACAGTCACGACGATCCTTAAGAACAAAGAAAAAATTCTCCAAGCTGTTAAAGGATCGGCTCCACTGAAAGCTACAAAGCTTACTAAAATGCGAGAGGGACCTATATCAGATATGGAAAAATTGCTAATGACCTAAATTGAGGACCAAACACAGAAGCGAACCCCTCTCAGCACGTTGACGATCACTGCTAAGGCACGAAGCTTGTTCGAAATGCTTAAAGAAAAAGCAGGACCAGACTACACTATCGAGTTTAGTGCTAGTTCTGGGTGGTTCAAGCGCTTCAAACAACATTTTTCGCTGCATAATGTGAAAGTGAGTGGTGAGTCTGCGAGTGCTGATGCTAAGGCAGCAGAAGATTTTGTCAAATCTTTAGATAAACTAATTGTAGAGGGAGGTTATTTGCCCCAGCAAAGTTTTAATATGAACGAAACCTCCTTATTCTGGAAACGAATGCCTGAAAGGACCTTCATCCATAAGGAGGCCAAGTCAATTCCAGGCTTTAAGGCTTTTAAAGGGTGACAGTGTTGTTAGGAGGCAATGTTGCTAGCTACAAATTAAAGCCTTTTGTTATTTGGCTTAGTGAAAACCCCAGGGCTTTCAAGAACATTAATAAAAACACCTTACCTGTTTATTACAGGTCCAATAAAAAGGCCTGGATGACACAAGTGCTTTTCCAGGATGCACTCAATTGCTATGCCAGGGAAATGGAGAAGTACTGCTTGGAAGAAGGCATATCTTTCAAGATTTCACTGATTATAGACAATGCTCCAGGACATCCCCCTTTCATTGGTGACCTCCACAGCAACATCAAAGTGGTGTTCCTCCCACCAAACACCACCTCTTTAATTCAGCCAATGGACCAGGAGGTCATTGCAGCTTTCAAGACCTACTACCTGAGGAGGACCTTTGTTCAGACTATTGCTGGGGACCCAAAGATGCAGCAATAGAGAATGCAGTCAGCGACCCATAGCTTGACTGCTTGCATCAGGGTCAGCAAACCAAAGCTGACCAAGACCCTACTCCACCTCCACATGGTGGTCCTGGAAACAGGCTGCATCACTGCAGTCTGGCTGAGAGAGTAGGGATCGCAGAGGGAAGGCAAACCCGGTCCCAAAAACTGCCGTGCTGAAGTCGGATGTGTCGACCGAAAGGTGCAGATATCACAGCTCCGGCGTAAACAGACACAATGCAACCAACGTCCTTTTCAGGACAAACGAGGAAGAAGAAGAAGACTATTGCTGCAACTGACGGCACTGGCAAGACACTGATGCAGTTCTGGAAGGAGTACATCATATACCACTGCATAAAGAACCTTGCTTGGGCCTTGGATGACGTGACCAAACAATGCATGAATGGTATTTGGAAAAAAATACTGAAGCGGCAGGTGCATGATTTTAAAGGTTTTGAAAAGGATGAGGAGGTTTCAAAGATTAATAGAAATGTTGTCGACATGGCAAACAGCCTGAACCTTGACATTGACGATGAGGATATTGAAGAACTCCTAGAGGTGGTACCCGAGGAACTGATTAATAAAGAGTTGATCGAGCTAGAACAAGAGAGAATAGCCGAAGAAGAGGCAAGGGAAAAGGAAAATGCAGAAGGAGAAGAAGAACAGGTGCAGAAGAGGTTCACTGTTAAGGGTTTAGCAAAATTCTTTGCAGACCTTAACAGTTTGCTGAAGAGTGCTGAAGAGATGGACCCAAACACTGAACGGTTTTCATTGATAATGCTCATGCAATGTTTGCTGCATATAAATAAATATATGAACAGAAGAAAAAGCAAACTAGGCAAACAACAATTGACATATTCCTGAAGAGGCCAACACCTACCCAAGAAGAGCCTCAGCCAGGTCCTTCAGGCATTGCAGGAGATGATATTGTCATTGTTGGTGACAGTTCATCAATGGAAATTATTAGACCTGAAACTCTTCCAGTGGAACACTATGAGGAAGCTGAGGACAGTGATGTAGATGATCCTGCTCCTCTTAAATTGTGTGTGATATAGGCTAAGAAAGTGTTTTACATAAAAGTTTAAAAAGTGAAAAAAAATTTAAAAAGTTTAAAAATAAACAAAGTTTACAAAGTAGCCTAAGGTTAGTTTATAGAAATAAAATAAGAAAAGTATTGATTGTACATACAGCTGTACAGTGTGTTATAGTGTACATAAAGTAATTTAGTGTAAGTTCAGTATCTTGTACAGTACAGAACTGTACCAGCAACAGCCTCCAGACTCACCCAACTCTACGTTAGCTCTGCAAGGTCCAATTGTGGTAAGTACAGATTACATATTAGCCAATGTACAGTATACAGTATTTTACATTATTTTTCTACTTAACCCATATACTGTACAGTATTACCTTGCCAGATACAGTACATTAGCTGAAATACAGTACTGTATGTGTACATTATCTTGGCTATTTAGTCAATACAGGTATACTACAGTATCCCATATAACTTTGCTAAGTATAAAGTATGGTGTTCGCACAACGTCCAAATTGCATAACGTCCTATGTCACAGAACGTATCATGGACTTTAAGCGGCGCATGACTGTACTTAGAATGTACATCATTTCTGTCATCTTTTCCTCCCTGCTCCATATGGAACCTGGGACTACTTTATGCTTTTAGTTCTCTTTACGAAACTAGCAATAAGGCAATCACCAGCCCGTGCAGTGGTGGTTCATGAATCATCATTCTATACACTGAGGTTGCCAGCCTCAATTGACTGGGACATCCACTAGCGATTTTCACATATTAAAATTCACATGGCAATATACATATATATGTTAGTTCACATGTTAGTAATGAAATATAGAATGTAAAATCACAACTTACGCCAATCCTGGCTTACAGACTTTTTGCTCAGTTGAATAAAAGAGACTTCAATTTGCCTCTTACTTGCGTCTGGGGTGTCGTTAATTTAATAAGTTCCCTCTCTGACTTTGTGTGTTTCCTTCAGTTTCCTCAGCTGCTTTCCTAATTAAAATGATAGCGATTTTTTTTTTTTTTTTTTTTTTTTCGTACGCCCGCTAATACTCGAGGCGAAATCTCAGGTTATTATTTATGTCTAACCTGACATTGATTTTACGTGAGTATCCCTTTATTTCTTGTACAGAGACAGGTGTCCCTCGCCATTCAGGCAAATACTCGCCGATTTCGGAGGTATCCATTGCAGCTGGGTCGGCTCAGGAGCCGCCAGTCCCTGGTCGACGACACTCCTTCAAATGTCCTCGCCAGGTCTCGAGTTAATCCAGTCCAAATCCCGGTCGACGAAAAATCCTCAAATGCCGTCGCCCGGGTTTGATCCTGTATCACCCGGTCGCCAGAGCGGTGTTGTAACCACTACGCTAGCGCGGCTCCCCTAATAGAGATTTCCTGGGATATTTGTGTAAGTCCTGATAAATACTATAATAAAAGGTGTTCGGTCTGATAAAATGGAATTCTGAATTCTAGGCTTCACTCTGGCAAGGTCTGGTGTCTTTGCAAGCGATCTTCACGTAGTTTTGACTGACTGAAGCGTCAAGTTATATTCGCTGCCTACCCATGCATTCGTTATGAAGCTCAGATGATCAGCCAATCTGATGTAAATATTTTACATGACTCATCTAGTGTAAAATTTCAAACATTACTTTTCTGAAAATGGGCTGTAAACATCCAATTGCCTGGCAGGCGAACTTTACAGACATATCGGTAACTTCACGCGACAATGTGTGTAAGATGTAACAAATTATTACTTTCGCTAAAGTAATGTCTTATCTGTTGCATGAGCACACACAAAATCCGTCTCTTTCCAACCTTGGCGGAGACGCACCCATGCCTTATCAGTGATTAAGCAGATTGCGTTGTGTACTGATATCGGCCGCACCTGCGATTAACCAACTTGGTTGTCGATAATGTTCTCTCGGCTAATGTTTAGTATTATCATCCACAAGGAGTGTCAGATAAACAGACATGACACAATATACTGAAAATAGCAAAAGAATGTAGATACAAAATATCTGCTACTTAGCAGAGAAAGAAAGAAAGTGCGACAATTGAAAGCACGCAATAAAATCCGTACCACAATTGTACTGATTACTGCTGTAGTGAAACAGATTAAGAAGAAGAAGGGGTCGCCCCAATCCATTCTGTGACAAGTTGGAGAGGTGAAGGGTGATATCAGAATTAGGATGCAGAAGGCAAGGAGATTCATTGCTTCGGTAACCTCATAGGATGCTACTGTTATGTTACAGAACGTTTGTACTAAAGAGTGGCAGCCTCACCATTGTCACAAAATTAACAATGATACAACGTTAAAATATCTCCAATGATACAACGTAGGGATAAAAACTAATGCGTAAGCTGCTAGAATACATGATCGCCCACGCCGCGGGTCATCACCCGCCATGGAAATTAAATTGTTAGACTTGAAGGCAAAACGGAACGGAGATCAAAAGGAAAAATCTGACTGAACGCGTGCTTGAAACTAGCAATGCTAAAAGACGCAAGCGGTGGGGAAAGGAGGAAAAAGTCACGTCCCCAAGTTGACATAAAGTAAAGAAATCGACAAAAGGGACCTTGGATATTATACGCCACAGTCATTTATTGGACGCTTTTGCTATAACTTAGCCCGTTTATTTGAATGCAGTGATGAGCGCATTCCAGAAAATTCTAGAAAATATTTGAAAAATGACTTTTCTTAATAATAATGTTAGGAATATAAAACCTAGCTGGCCGGATGGCCCATCTTGAGCAGTGAAATAATATGCTTTCATTTATACAGACGGACAGATAATACGAAAGATATTGACAAAAGACTGTGTTGTTCATATCAGCGAACGTCTGCATTGAGATAAAACATGTCACTAATTTTCAAAAAAGTGTGGCCTTGAAGACGCAAGTGCTAAAATCTAGTTTGAAAGAAGAGACGGGGTGGGATGGTGAATTGTGGCTAAAAATAACTAAAGGCGAAATTGTGTAGGGGAAGGCAGGGTTGGTTCAAAAAACAAGTGTGTTTTTTTGTGAAACGCAAGTAGAGACGGACAGACCAACAGACAATAAGGCATACTTGACTGAGGTCTGACTGAAATGACTTTTAGTAGGATATTTGAATTTGAAAAAAGAAAAGGCAGTGATTGGCCCTAGATGAAGATATTATCGGCGCTCAGATGCGCATTTTGTGCCATTCAGTATTAGTTGTCCTTGTAGACACAGTGAATTATTAAGTGGTGTAATTCCCAGAAGCTATTGAAATATTTAGAGGGACGCCATCATAAGGCCAGCAGCTCAGCTGAGTTTTGCTAGCATTTATTTAACTGTGTACTATATTCATAATTCTGGTAAGACTGAAATTATTTCTTTGTACATTTTAATATTTGTTTAAGGTTCGAGTGATTTGATACTGCAATAGCATAATCTGTTCCTTACAACAAGTAAGGGTTCGCTCTAGACCCCCCGCCCCAGTTCAGGGTCTAGAGACAAATAAAATACATAAACTCCAGCAAGGATTAGGAAGGACAGATCAAGTGTTGAGATCAGTGAAACATGTCACCTATCCTATTTTATGGCAGGAAACTAATGAACATATTTCAGAATCTGTAGTCTGGGAGAACTTATCCTATGTTAAAACCAACTTGGTAAGATGTGTTGTTTGGTCAGAAAGATCTGACCCGTCTATGTGGTGTGGTTGTTGTGTAGTGTTGTGTCCAGAAATGGTTAGAGGATGGAATTCTGACACATGACTAATACTTTGATTGCAGAGCTGTGAGTTTCAGTTGGCACCAATGCGGTGTCAAATGAGTTGTTGAATTTTACCAGAGTGGACCCGTGCAGTAACATTGGGTCAGAGCAGCCTAATATAGCCCCCAAGCACGGAGAGGTGGAGCCACCATATTTCTGATATTGCCCCCAAGCACGGAGAGGTGGGGCCACCATATTTCTGATATTGCCCCCAAGCACGGAGAGGTGGGGCCACCAGATCTCAGCACCAGAGCTACACCTTCAAGTTACGTGAGCGCCTGGTCTGCTGAGAGTTCACCAACTCAACTTATTTCCTAACACACCCATAAAAATTCCATCAATTAACTGGACAATGTGTAATCGCCATAGACGGGGAGTGATGAGGCCACCCCAACAGCACATCCATTAACTGTTCTCCCACATAGATTAATACTGTAAACAATAATAATATTAACTAGTCTAGTAACATATATATGTACACACCTTGCATTTATTATGTAATATTCATGCATTTCTTTCATAATTGATAAACCTTTCATATGTTCTGGCCAAAATAAAACCTTGGTTCAGAACAAATAAATGTAAGAAAATTACTATCCAAATTTTACACACTTGAGTTAGTTCAGTGTATTATAACATTTTATTAATATTATTAGACTTAGTAAATATCTGTGTGTGTGTGTGTGTAAACTACCACAGCACATTACATATCATTACCCTAGACATTTAACGTAGCCACATTCATTAGTAAAAAAGATAGGTGTGAGGTCGTAGTGGTAGCAAGAAGGGCCTTCTGACAATTCACAGCTACATTTTATCTCAGGAGCCTTCACAGCTGACCTCATGCATCACACTTAGAAATATCACCACCATACAATACTATCAAACCCACTACAACCATTTAAAATGCAGTGATGCTTCTGTAGCATTTTGTTTTAACGTGATGAGGTTGCCAGTCCACTTGACATTACTACATTAGTCACCACCTACAACATGAGGCAGCAGTTGTTCTATTCTAACGTTGCCTCGTCAAAGACCCTCGGAAAACCACACAGGACATCATGTTACAAAATGTTTGTGGAGAAGCACAGCAGTTGTTAACGTTGATACACCCTAGCATTTTTTTTTTTTTTTTTTTTAAATGAGGAGTCATCTTAATCTAGACCAGGGTATCCTAACCTGTAGTCCACTTGAGGGTCCAAAAATGGATTCTAGGGGGCCCTTGTACACGGCCTAATAAAGCCTTTCAAAAAGCCTTCATCAGACAATCAAAGGGTTTGTAGCCTTCATTTTACAATCAAAGGAGTCCGTAGTCTTCATTGGACAATTAAATGGCTTTGTAGCCTTCATTGCAATCATAGGGGTCCGTAGTCTTCATTGGACAATTAAAAGGGTCTGTAGCCTTCATCAGACAATCAAAGGGATCCGTAGCCTTCATCAGACAATCAGAGGGGTCCGCAGTCTTCATCAAACAATCAAAAGGGTCTGTAGTCTTCATCATAAAATCAAAAGGGTCTGTAGCCTTCATCGGACAATCAAAAAGGTCCAAAGCCTTCATCAGACAATCAAAGGGGTCCAAATAATTTACTAGCTCATAGTATGCTTCTGCAAACTCCATATCTTCCCAGTACAAATAACTGTCTTGTTCCATTTCTGAGTCAATGGCTCACAAGCTATATTAGGGTTTTAACAAGTTGGTCATCATTATATCTAAGATGGCAGGTCATTATTTACTGGCCCACTTCTTTATCTGTAAATTAGCTAGTCATTCTTCATTCTGTTAGTATAATTTTGGTGGGGTAAACGAAAATAGATAATGCATAATACTAGGACAAAGTGCAGAGGGAAGTGCTGACGTAATGGCCGCAAGTCCTTCATCAGGGGAAAAAAGCTAACAAAAACTAGATAAAGAGAGAACTAAGTTAAATAGATAAAAAAAAAATATATATATATATATAAAAATGATAATAATAATAATAATAAATTCTTTAAGCACCAAACACGGCGCATAAGGCAGAAACCAGTGCTCTCCAGTTTGTTCGTTGCGACGCCACTCCTCTTAGCTCTTGCACATTATTTAGGCCCAACGTTCTTCCTTCTCTTATTATTGTTCTTCTGAGTGTTTCTTTTGGTCTTCCTTTTTTCCTCTTACCCTCAGGAACCCAAGTGAGCGCCTGTAGTGGTATTCTGTTGTTTTGCATTCGTAGGACATGACCGATATATGACCATCGTCTTTTCCTTATATAGTCAGAGACATATTTCTGCCTAGAGTCTTCTCTTATTTGTCGATTAGTCTTGAATTCTTTCCAACTGATGTTCATGAGTTTTCTAAGACATTTGTTCTCGAATGTATTCAGCTTGTTCTCCAATGATTTTGTTATTTTCCAACTCTCACAGCCATATGTTAACACTGAGATAACATTTGAATTAAACAGACATTCTGGCTATTATTTTCCACATTTATTCTCACAAGCTTTGTCTTTTCTCTGTGTGCTTTCAGACCCAGTTGCTGTGACATCTCATCACATATTGTTATGTTGCTTTATATCTGATTGCAAGTTATAGAATAGAAGAGTCAAGTCATCAGCAAAATCTAGATCATAAAGAATGTTTTGTCAGAGCCCACTGAATTTCATCCTATTGGTAGATATTGTTGTTTTCATAATCCAGTCTTAAGCCAGGTACATAATTTATGGATGTTTAAATGGTGGTCACATCTAGATGTAGTTGGAACAACCTGTTGTCATCATCTGTTTCCTCTTATCTCAGTTCTGCTTATCCTTTTCTTAGGAATTATTCTTGTACTGTCATTTTGTAAGAAAATTTTTTTTTTTATAATGTCATTTAATGATTTTGTTTTTGGCCAATGTGAAGTTGGCCCTGTAAAGTTCCTGACGGTCTCTGAAGAGAACAAGAAAGAATGGGATTACTGTACCCTCAGACGTGTGGTACAAGGCCACTAATATGAAGTTGTACATGGGAGCTGGCAAACCTCATCATATAGAACAAATAGCTACAGAAACCACTGCTGTGAGAACATGTGAATGCTTGTTGCAGGCTTCCAGTTAGCGGAGTTGCTGCTATGGTTGCTCCATGCTCAGTAAGGAGTGCAAAGGAAAGTGATAATGATGATGAATGTCAAGTTAAGTGGGTGATTTAAACCTACCCCTCACATCATGTGATTCCATTCACAATATAATGTTAATGTTAATCAGAATCGACGTCATTGCACTCCGGGCATACCCATAGGTGCTCAGTCTCCCTCAGCAAAAGCTCGAAGGGTATGAATGCTAATTGTTCCTGTTGCGCACTGGTTGTATGCACGGCGGATGCATCCTCTCATATGTCCATCCCTGCTGGTCTTACGTTTGATGCCAAATTCCAGCAGTCTTAGCCCTGATGATTCATTGATTGCAGTGTCATTCTCTAATAGACGAACATGAATTGCCCTCAGTATTTCTTCCTTATCCATGGCCAATGCACCTTTTATGCGTGCTCTTGAAGCTAGTCAGTCAGCTCTTTCATTGCCACGTACCCTGGCATGACCAGGACAGTAGATCTATATCAGTTCTTGAAGATTCAATGCTTCTATGGAGTTTTTCCATTCATGTCGAAGCCAACCATTTTGGACCTTTCGAAGCATTCTCAAAATAAAGATATACAAACTGTGATGATAAGGTATACCATGGAAATTAAAGTGTCCAGAGAGACACACATATATATATATATAAATTAAAACACATGAAAGATGGCAAGGCAGGAAAAAAAAAACTTGAAAAATGAATGAAATATAGAAGAAAGTACAAAGAAAAAAAAAAATTAAAAAGTTATAGAAGACAGAAGTGTTATAAAAGATAAATAATGTACGCAGCTCATAGCTTAACTAAAATCATGAAAGGATTGGACAAGTCATGTGAGTGTTAATAATAACAGATGCAAAGTGCTGAGAAAAGTGAATATCAGCAAAGAAGATGGGTGGATTAGATAGAAATGAATTTCAAATAGCTAGGACAAGTGAAGTAATTAATTGGTTATTGGTGAGGGGAGTTGACGGGGTGAAGGGAGAAATGAAAATGTTTTTAGGAGAGAGTAAAAAAATAAAAAAGTAACTGGAAAACTCAAATTAAAAACAAATTGGTTGGGGGGGGGGGGGGGGGGGGGGGGGGGGGGGGGGGGGGGGGGGGGAGGGGACGGATATGGGGGGGGGGAAGAGTTGGGGGGAACAAATACTGGGGGGGGGGAGAGATAAGGGAGAGGAGATATGGGGGGATGAGGAGTGGGGGGGGGGGAGAGTTGGGGGGAGAGATAAGGGAGAACTCTGTCTCATATTATTAGTTTGAGTCGTGACCCTTAGCACATAATGTTTGTTATGGCTAATAAATTTTGGACAGTATTGATTATTCGTAGTTTCTAATTAACAGTGTATCGGAGTTTCTGTTGTGTATTGATGTTTTTGGATAATGTCTATATGGATTGTAAAGAAAAAAAATATTTAACTCTACATGTGTGCGCTTCAGGCGTGTAGTTTTCCTACTGTTATATTTCACGTGATCTCTCTTATCTTCCTATCAGCAGTATAATCTTGGGATAATGTTTTTTAGTGTTTCCTTTAAACATATAGAAATAAAGATGTTAATGCATTATCCACCACTTGCTTTCACTCTGTCTTGTCCCTGTGTTTTATGCCCCCCCCCCCCCCCCCCCCCCCCCCCCTTTTTCGTATGGGAAACCAATTATATGCGTTTTGTTTTACTACATACTTACCATTTTAACCAGCTGCTTACTCTCATGCACAGTAACTCTTATTTCGCTAGTATTGCCCACTGCATGAACAAACAGTTGTAAACTCAAGTTATATGAACCCTATGTACAGTGTTTTCCTACCGAAAAAAAAGGAAGAAAGAAGTACTGAGAGAGCACCTGCTGTTTGGTGGAGGTTTAGTTTAGTAAAATGAACTGAGTATGAGTATATTTGATTGTCATTAATGAAAGCTATACATGACTAGGGTTTTAAATACTTTTGTTCTGGGCCATGTATAAGCTATTACTGGTCTTAAGC
The DNA here is from genome assembly GCA_024509875.1 of Oreohelix idahoensis. Taxonomy (NCBI): domain Eukaryota; kingdom Metazoa; phylum Mollusca; class Gastropoda; order Stylommatophora; family Oreohelicidae; genus Oreohelix; species Oreohelix idahoensis. The sequence goes on from JAMPIV010004897.1 coordinate 120,463, forward strand.
AGCGTGCCGTGTTGTGCAGGAGAGGAGCAAGGACGTGTCAAGTTTTTCTTTGCTGGTTGAGATGGAGTATATTACTTCTCTAGTTGTGCAGACAAGTTTATTTTTTGCAAGATTGAGGCAGGAAGTGTGGTCATGAAGGGTAGTAAATTTTTGATCAAATAAAATATTTTCTTCAGTGTTTTTAGAGGGCTAAGATTTTCTTCGTTTTTTAAAGCATTGCCCCAAAGATGACCTACTTCATTTCTTTAAGTCAACCACCAGCTAGACATTTTGTTTGGGCATCATAATCTGTCGCACGGAGACAACCAGAGGATAGCAATGCAAGGCAGTCTCTGTTCTAGAATCCCCAGGGTTATTGAAATAGAAACTGACCCAAAAAAAAACACGGAGAAGAGCGATAGAAACCGGATATGAAGGGGTTAACGAAGACATGGGTGGGCTTTGAAAGGATGCTACAGGCCAGGAGTGCCTCTTCAGGGAGCTGAAAGTTAATTGAGTGAGTAAGTAAAATTGCAATCTGTAGGGCTGAGATTGTTATAAGGTGGGTCTTCTTCTTTATACACTCTCACACATCTATTTGAATGTTTTCAAAGAAAGCAGTGGTCAGCTTGAGGCTATTTGCATCTCCGTAGAGCTTTTCCACCAATGGTACTGGTGTTGACCATATGTGCTTTCTCTGTTCTGGATATGTTGGGCAACTTTGAAGCAGATGTTCAGCCGTCATTTTATCATTGCTACAGTTACACTGATCTGTAGTTCCTATCTTTCGCTTTTGAATAGATGGTATCCCAATCTGATGCGGCCAGTGCGGAGTCTGAAGATTATCACTTGATCTCTTCTGTTGAGCTGGTAGTATTCATCATTTTATGTGTGACCTGGATGCTCTGCATCCCATTTGTTTCTGTATCTGATTCTGTTAAAACTCTTTGCCTCCTCGAAAGTTATACTTGCATCAGGCTGAGGTAGATTTCCACCTTCTTTTGCCAGTGTGTCAGCCTCTTCATTCCCAGTGATGTTACATTGAGATAGGATCCATTGGATCACAACTCTTTTAAATCGTTGATATTGTTTGTGGAGCACCACTCATAGGTCATCCATGTCTGCATTATTTTGGCTTTTCAACGTTGCAATTACTGATAGTGCATCAGTGAAGAAAGCAACTTGTCTCTTTGTTCTTTCCTGTGTCATTATAACCTCTGCTGCACTTTTCAAGGCCTGTGCCTCTGCTCTGAAGTTACTTGAGAATTGTCCTATTGCCAGACACATCAAAAAGGAATTGTATTCAGAAATAAAATACATTCAAACTGTTTTTTAATTTGGTTGCTGGTTTTAATTTCATACATTCATCATTTTTAAGTCTCTGTGTCATGCAAATATTGGTTCTGTGTTTGGTACCTTTGTACACATCTTTCTTATTAGTTTTATTTTCATATTTCCTTTTTTTTAAATGAAAGTATCAGTGGATCAGGTCAGTGAATGTAACTGCAATATTTACTTAACAATATCAGACATGACAATACACTTAAGATGCATTAATGCAGGGCTTTTCAACCTGGTGATTTGTGTACCACTGGTGGTATGCATACAGTTAGTGGTATGTGTGCCACTGGTGCACAGTTCACTGGCAGTGCATGTTTGCCACTGGCGGTGCATGTTTGCCACTGGCGGTATGTGTGCCACTGTGATATGCATACTGCTGGTGATGTGTGTTACAGTGGTAATGCGTACCACTGGTGGTATGCTGTTCACTGGTGGTGCATGTTTGCCACTGGTGGTATGCAGTTCACTGATGGTGCAATGTCACGGCGCTATTTCGCAGTGCATCTGTTGTACGAAAAGTCAGCCGGGCAACGCCGGGTATAGCCAAAACCAGGAAGTCATATGACTACCGGAAGCCGGGAATTCAGGCGCGAAAGTAGTCAGTGAGATTCTTGCCAGTGTCCAGATCGGACGCAGATATTTTTCCCTTTGCCAGCAAGTTTGCTGTGTAGTTCATGTTATGGACTATTTGTTATAAGTGCTTGCCATATCACGGACGAGCCCCCAGCTGTCAAAGAACATTTATTACGGATAACACTCCACTGTGTTGCACCACTGCAATGTGGATTTATAATAATGAATAAGGCTCGTTCTTCTAAAGGTACGACCACACCACAATGGCTGACATAAGAAAATCAACACCTTCTACAGGTACTTCCCTTTAATAACTATGCACACACAATCAGGCCTCACTTACTTACTTAGTCGTTCCCCTTCTACCGTGAGGTATAGAGGTTTGGAAGAGAGAGCGCCAGACTATTCTATCAGCTGTCTTCTTCCTGGCCTGGTTCCATTCTAGTCCTCGGTCCTTCAAAGATTGTCTAATGTTGTCCTCCCAGCGGACTCTGGGTCGTCCTGGAGGTCTGGATCCCTGGCTCTTTGTTTCCCATGCTTGTCGTGGTAGCCGATCTTCTCCCATTCTGCAGACATGGCCAAACCATCTTAGTTGGGACTGTTCTATTTGGGTCTGCAGCGGGTGGGATTTTAGGCCTTGACGTATCGTCTGGTTGCGGACCATGTCTCTTCTTGTTACTTCAACCACCTTCCTCAGATATCTCATTTCTGAGGTTTGGATCTGGCTTTTGTGGGTTGTAGTCATTGCCCATGACTCGCATCCATATGTCAAGACTGGGACATAGGTGGAGTGGTATACAGCCATCTTCGTTTTCTTACCAACCTCTTTCTTGCTGAGGAATCCTCGATTTATGGCCTGATAAAGTCTCCCAGCCGCTGCTTTTCGAGTGGTCAACTCTTCTTTGATGCCCCCCTTTCGGTCTATAATAGCTCCGAGATATTTAAAGTGGTCGACCTGCTCCAGGACCTGTTCTCCCAACTTAATCTGATGTTTTCTTTCTTCTCGTGATATCACCATGGATTTTGTTTTAGAGCTGCTTATGACCATCCCTCTCTTCTCCAGCTCTTCCTTCCAGACTTGCAGGTTGGAATCAGGCCTCACACGGCCAACAAACGTATGAAATACAATATAATAATGCCAATGTAACTTGCCTCAATCACTTGATCTATCAGTCTCATGCATGACAGTACGACTTAACTGAACAAACACTGCAATGACTAACGCTCACCATGAGCGGCAAAACTGTGACAATGGTACACTCAACTCATTGACAACTTATAAACCTCCAGCCTGTAACAAATATAGTCTAGACACTACACTGTATTAGAATAACAACTTAATAATCCATCAGACCCGGAATATGACAAGCACTTATAACAAATAGTCCATAACATGAACTACACAGCAAACTTGCTGGCAACGGGAAAAAAATCTGCATCTGATCCGGACGCTGGCTAGAATCTCACTGACTACTTTCGCGCCTGAATTCCTGGCTTCCGGTAGTCACATGACTTCCCAGTTTTGGCTATACCCGGCGTTGCACGGCTGACTTTTCGTACAACAGATGCACTGGTGGTAGAATATGTGACACTAATGTTATGCATACTGATGGTGATGTGTGTTACATTGTGGTAGTATGCGTACCACTGGTGGTATGCAATTCAACTTTGGGTGCATGTTTGCCACTGGGGCTATGCATACTGCAGGTGGTGTGTGTGACAGTGTTAGTATGCGTACCACAGGTGATATGTGTGCAGCTGGTGGTGTGTGCATGTGACAGTCATAGTATGTGTACCACTGGTGGAGGGTGAGACAGGGTAAAATGAAGTTTTTAAAATCATTTTTCAAAATAAATTAAAACAAGTTTTAATTTAAAATTGGTATGTAAACATATTAAAGTTGAGGAAAAGATGACAGCATAATTATTAACAAGTGAAACCGGAAGCAGAAAGTGCATGTTATTATTTTCGGTACACTTTAGCCCATCTAGATCTGTTCTTTATATAAATGGTACATGGAAATAAATGTTGAAATACCCCGAGTTAAATATTACCTTATGACCTTTCCTGGCGGTGAAAGGGAAGCTAAGGTTGCAAACCATCAAGTAGGAGTCTGCACAAAAGAAAGTACATAAACAACTGTGGTGGCTTAGAATTCCCTGTCACTTTTCTACTTTAGAAATGAGGCAGTACTGATTTGTTATTTACATATATTTTCCTGTCATTTACATATATTTTCCTGTCATTTACATATATTTTCCTGTCATTTACATATATTTTCTTGTTCTGCCTTGTCATTTCAACTTCAGAAGGTCTCTCATCTTTTTATTTTTGTTGCTTTTTGTTTTTCTTTCATTTCTGCATTTGAGTAGTCACAGTTGTTTGCTGTAGATAAACTAATAATGATGCGTTTCAACACTTTTTTGGGGGGAGTAATCCCAGAATGTTGAACCAACAGATGTAAGATGTTTTATTAAATGACTCTTGGAACAGGCAGTACAATTACTTGTTAAGTTTTAGATTAGAAAGTGCTTAATGAAAATGTTTCTTGATTTTTATTTCATTGCTTGACGATATTTCTGACAGACTAAATGCTGCCACCTTAATATATGTTCAGCTTTACTTGATAAATTTGTACAGGTGCATAACCCAGAATCCGATCGCCTGAAAACCGAAATATTCAGTGAATCGAAAGTTTTTTCGGCCAACATTTGGGCAGTTTCAGACCCGATTTTTGGGGTGACTTTGTGTGAAAACCAGACAAATCTGATTTCCGACACACAGTCGACCTTAAGTGTTTCGGATTCTGGGTTACTCACCTGTATTTGCTTGTTGTTGTCTTAGGAAGTGTGGTCCTTTCATCATCATCATTATGTTCCTTTTGGTTCTGTATTGAGCATGGAACCACCACTGTAGTTGCCCCCCCCCCCCCCTTTGCAGGGTAACCTACACAGGCTCATGTAGCAGTGGTTTCTGTAGGAAGGTCAAGGATCCCATTAAACGCCCATTGAGGCATATTGGGAATACGGTGTTAGGCCCATATTTTCTTGACCATCGGCACACTAGAGGTGATGTGGTCAACATCATGCTGGCCACCTTAACCTTCCCAGAGTTGCTCTGGTACCCAGTTTTTGAGGCTGGGTAGACCCCGGAGCCATTTGTGGTCTAAAGAACTCCACCTCAACTGGGGATCGAACCACGGATCACCGAGCTAGGAAGCCAGTGCACTAACCACTGTGCTACCTCGGCTCAGGTTTCTGTAGTAGTTTGTTGTACATGATGAGGTTGCCAGCTCCCCACAACCTCATAATAGTCACCTTGTACGACACGAGGAAGCAGTAGTCCCATTCTTTCTTTGTCTCTTAAGAGACCCCCCCGGGGACTATACGAGGCAAATGTGTCCTTGCGCAACATTTATGTCCATTCCACAGTACTAAAAAATATATTATTACCAGATTCTAAGCTACTCTGTAAAGAGCGTGGCAGAATTAGAAAATGTGAAAGGTAATTAAATATTATTCATCTACACTTTGCATGGTCAAAGTCTAACAAGTATTATGTTTTAAATCAGTGCATCTTAACCAGGAGTGTGTGCACCCACCTGGGGTGCATGGGCCCATGTGGGGGTGCGTGGACCCAGCTCGTCAGGGTGCGAGATGTGACAGATATTTTAGAAGGCGAATCATCATTAACACAATATAATAATGCACATAAATCAAATGTGTTTGTACAAAAAAAGAACATTGAAAGCGTGAATTGAAAAGAAGCAACAGCAGAAGGCTTGTTAGTCTCATGATTGCTATCAAATGTAAAATGCTCAATTGTCATATATTCTTGCATTTATTATAAAATGTAAACCATACTTATTATTTCTGTGTCATTCTTTAGTTACAAATATATTGTACTTAAAATATTGACCTTTTTCACAATGTTTTTAATATTGTTGTGGGTTATATTTAAAAGAATTATTTTCACTGTGTCTGAAAAAATACTGGAAATTACTCATAAAGACACTTATATTTCATGTATCTCTGCCAACAAATTTCTCATTTTTCTGGGTTCTCTACATGCACTTAATGTATATAAATAAAATATTTCATTTTCATTTCATGTAAGCAGGCATACTTTTTAATATCTTTTTTCCATTGCTAGCATATTTTGTGAGCCAGAAGAAATGGGGTGCGAGCCTTCTTAAGATGCTGTAAAGGGGTACGAGCCTTCTTAAGATGCTGTAACGGGATGCGAGCCTTCATGTTAATGTTAATCAGAATTGACGTCATTGCAGTGCGCAATGGGCTAATCACCTGTTTGCCAAATATTTTGATTACATGTTTTGCCTAGGAACCTTGTGCTCTTTGGGTCACCTCTACACCCTGTTTTACCGGGTAGAAGAGGTTCCGATTATGAGATGAGATGAGACGTCATTGCACTCCGGGCTAACCCATAGGTGCTCAGTCTCCCTCAGCAAATGTTGAAGGGTATGATTGCTAATTTTTCCTGGTTGTATACACACCGGATGCGTCCTCGCATATGTCCATCCCTGCTGGTTTTGCGTTTGATGCCAAGTTCCAGCAATCTTAGCCTTTATGATTCATCGATTGCAGTGTCATTCTCTAATAGGCGATCATAAATTGCCTTCAGTATTTCTCTCTTATCCATGTTCAGTTCACCTTCTATGGGTGCTCTTGAAGCTAGTCTGTCAGCTCTTTCATTGCCGCGTACGCCTGCATGACCAGGACAGTAGATCCATATCAGTTCTTGAAGATTCAATGCTTCTATGGCGGTTTTCCATTCATGTTGGAGCTATCCATTGTGGACCTTTTGAAGCATGGCTTGTGAGTCTGATACAATAGCTGCCTTCGTTAATAAAGTCTCGGACAGCCATCTTAAGGCAGTAGTAACTGCCTCTACCTCCATTCTCGTTGCTGGAGGTTGTTATCATGTAAGCCACGCTATGTTCAGCGACGGTTCTACCCTTTACTCTAGTGGAGAAGCCCCACCCTAATTTATTACCATGGATTACAGATCCATCAGTGTACACAATGTGTACATCAGTGTACACAGTTGAGCCTTCTTAAGATGCTGTAAAGGGGTGTGAGCCTTCTTAAGATGCTGTAAAGGAGTGCGAGCATTCTTAAGATGCTGTAAAGGGGTGCGAGCCTACTTAAGATGCTGTAAAGGGGTGTGAGCGTATTTACAAGGGTAAGATGATGTAAACGGGTGCAGGACCTCTGAGAGTTTTAGAAGCTTTGTTTTAAACATTAAGAACAGTTAGAGCTGGTGTAGTTCCCAATATTTATCACAGACCTAGAAATATAAATGGAATATATGTATTAGAATACATCGCTTGCTTATTCTTACACTTTTCTGTGGTTTTCCTCATATTTTAGTTAAAGATCTGATCTACTGGCGGGATGTTAAAAAGACTGCCATTGTCTTTGGCACCATGCAGGTGGTGCTACTGTCTCTGACCTTCTTCTCTCTGGTCAGTGTAGTGGCATATCTGTCCTTAGCTGTTCTCACAGTCACCTTCAGCTTTGTTGTCTACAAGAAGATCATGGGAGCTGTGCAGAAGTCCGGCGAAGGACATCCATTCAAGTAAGTGATCAGGCAGCTAGTTGTTCAGTTTTAATTAAGTCACAGGGCAGGAGATCTCGCAGTCATGAAAATTATTGAATGGACAGTCAATAAACCATTAATGTTAAATTAAATTAAAAAAAAAAAAAGAATTGGACTATTGCTTCCTACGGCATGCTGTATAAAGCTGTGCATTGGGCTGGTGACCTCATCACGTTAAACAAATTGCTAAAGAACCTACCACTGCAAGTGTTTGTGCTTTGGTGTAGGTTTAGTTTGAGACTTTTTTTCCCCTCGGCCATCTGCAGAGGTGGCTGCGTGCTTCATGAGGGGTGAAGAAGTTGGTTGTCATAAATAAATAGGAAGGTTGAATCAGCTGTTTTTTTTTTTTTTAAATGCATATAAAATAACAGAAAAGGGAACGTTATTTTTCCATTTGAATGGAGCAGTAGTGAAGGCAAAGAGAAACCGAAGTGAACCACAGAGGGAGAAGATAGATCCAGATGTGATCTAGAGTGGGCAGAGTTGATTAATACAAAAGAAATCGTGTCACAAAATAATAACCTGCAACTCAGATGTGAAAGCAGTCCTATTGTATGGCTGTGAAACAGGAAAGCAAGAAATACAACAACCTGGAAGTTACAGACTTTCATAAATTTATGTTGCTGTGGTAAAGTGGGATGTTATAAATATTTATAGGGGACTTAGTGTACTGACTGAGATCAGCTGTGAAGGTATCTGTATCTAATAGGTGTAGTGTTTTACAGATAACCTTACTTGCTACCACATTATAACTCAGTCAGAATTATTCTGGAATATTGTGATGACTACGTTAAATGTCTAGGGTATGTATATGATGAAGTGTAAGTCACAACAACAACAGACAGATAAACAGTTTAATTTATTCCACCACACTTGACAACACTGTGACACTCACACACATTTAACACTCTATAAGACTATCTTAAATGAGGCACTGGTAAATTTTCAAATATAAATATGTATTAATTACTTTCACTAATATATGTGTCCTGATTCAATTACAAAGTGAACCAGGAATCACAATCAATTGTAATTACAATTTATATGTACAGAATTTATCAATATGAACCTTGTAGTGACATATTTTATTAATATTATCCTATGTGTGTCAGTTGTGTAGTAGTAATATGAGGTAATACTGGTTTTGTTTTTTTCAAGCTATGTTGTTATTTGTCATCATGACTTCAAGTGTTTGTTTATCTTGGAAATAGTATGGGGAAAAGTTCACAGTTCCTATCAGTTTAAACACTGTATTTTCCCTCTGTTTTATTATAAAGTCAGATTTTGAGGGGGGGCATAATGTTGAGCTCCTCTGGCCACAGACGCTTATCTTTCGTGATGGCGGCAGGAAAAGACTACTCTGCTCGATAGCCTCCCTGTGTTCTGGAGACACCTCACTGGTCACTATCTGGACCCAGGAGTATGCTGTCAGCCTCTAGATTCAGCAAAGCTCAGACCAGGTGCTGCTCAATAACTTTAGGACCACGGTCCCTGAAACAAGAAGGTTGTACCTCCTATTTCAGAACTAATTTATAATAAATTTCCAGACTGAACACAATACATAACAAACACTGAGTTCAGAGCGGTAGGCCAACTGTTATCTTCATCTGAAACAATTTTCACCAGTATACTCCTCCCTAATGGTTACTACGCCTCTGCAATTCCAGCATTATTTCTTTCTAGTCAATAAGATAGGTGTCAGTGTACTGTTTGGCAATTCCATGTAGTTTTACTTTCCTCCGACACCTTCTGTTCAGGTTGGAGCACTATATAGGCTTTACCTCATGTTCGCTACTGAACCACACATATATATATACAGACATAAATTATCAATTTACATTCAATTTTCATTAAAAAGATATCAAATATTTCAAGCTTACCACAATTCATGGAATAATACACAGTTACGTTGACTGGCAATGAATATAGCACAATTTCGATCTGCTGATGTCCCAGGCTTTTATTTAGAAAAATATGCACTGGCGCTCAACGCACTGGTTCTTTAGTAAGTTTATTTGAAAATGTGGTGCTGACCTGACGCCTCTGATTGACTATATTGGTGGGTCTAACCAATCGAGCCATGTTTACACAAGCGTTTGAAAAAAAGTACCCTACTACTGTTTCCCCTAGCAACAAAGAAGTAGTATTTATAGTCCGAATACGATGTGGTGTCTGGGTACTGTAATGTTTTCAAACGTAAACCAGTATAATGTCATGTTTCCTAATAAGCGTTTTTCAGGTTTTTAAAACCTAACTCGTATGGGTAGTGTTTTTTATCACTGTCGATTTGAAAAAAAGCTAGTGCTTGTGGCCTTACACGCGTGATGGTAGTAATTGTGTATCGCGAGACTGTGGTAGTATTGCCTGCGTTCCGGCTTTCAGCCCCTCCCTTTCTTTCTATCCTTAGTCCATCTGTCTTTCGTTTATGGTAACTTAGTGTATAAAATGACATGAATGGAATATTAAATATAGGTCAGCGTGCGTATCTCAAGGTTTTTCTTAGAAAGGTAGTACACGTTTTATCGTAGAAAGCGGGTATTGAAGCAGTAGGCTTTTACTATCAACGTGAAACGTTACAATTTGCAGACGAATTAGAAAACAAGGGGGATTTCGAGTACAGTCATTGTGACAGCACTGTTCTTTACCATTCTTCTTTCCTTTTTTTGAAGTTATTTTTTAGGCTTTACATTTACTTTTTAATTTATATATGTGGATTAGAATTTCTCACGACAGTTGCATAGAATGGGATTGAAATAGTTGGACAATATAACCAATGTGAAACTGGTGCCAGGAACCAGACAAGTTGCCAGTGGAACAAAGGTGAGAAGAAGACGCTGGTGGTGTATATGACACTGATTGAGGAAACTTATAGATATTGTTACAAAGCAATCCTTGTTCTGGAATCCTCAGATGAAGAGAGGTAGAGTAAAACTGAATCGTGTTTTGATTAGCATACCCAAGTGAAATATAAATACTTTCAATTAAGTAACTTGATGCCACATGAACAGTTTAGTTACCGTGGTGCCCTGGAGACCAGGGCTTGTTATAGCCATGAGCAAACACTGTAACACAGATGTGTTCCCTTGAAGCTTGTGTAAAACCTGGATAAAATTCAGGGCCAGTTTGCTAGAAATTAGAATATTAGTATTATTTTCCAGGCCTCTCTTGGATATGGACATTACACTGAGTGAAGAGAAGCTGAAGAGTGTCATCCAAAACATTCTCAAGAACACCAATGCTACATTGAACGAAGTGAGACGTCTGTTTTTGGTTGAGGACACTGTGGACTCCATCAAGGTAAAAAGCATGCAGTTTGTAGCCCTAGGGGTATCAACATATATTTGGCAAAGCTGCGGTCAGCTAGCTACTTTGTCACATGTTCCCTTTAATGATGTTGAAAACTGATCCGTTGACACTTGTTCTGTAGTCTTTGGACCAAATACACAAAGGTCGGTGAATGTGGAATGGACTCAAGTATATTGAGAATTTTGTGTTTGTGATAATGAACAAAAGAAGAAATTAGTAATAAAAATAAACATTGATAAAGAAGTACTGCTGTAAGTGAAACGTAAAAAAATAAATGCATCTTCATCATCATCTACAATCATTCCTGCTGGCATAGATGATCCTGTTTCTTCACAACTTTATGTCCCTGGTAATTTAAAAAAAAATTATGTTTTTGACTTCTTTGATCTCACAGTGTGAAACTGTCAAGTATCTTCTCTCTTTATTGTCCTTTTTATCTTTTTTCCTTCAGTCTGTCCTGTTGTCACAATATATTCAGCTAACTTCTCATAACATGTCCAAAGAAAGTGGATTACTTCCTTCTAATGTGAGGAATAAGCTTTCTTTGCTCACTGGCTTCTGTCAAGTTCTTCGTTACTCTTTTTTTAGCTAGAAAAAAGTATTTTCTATTTTAGTTATGAATTGATGCAACTTCCTCAGAGAAGACAACAACATTAACACTTTGAATACCAAGACCTCTCAGCAATTATCTTAAGTACCAAGGGTTTTTAGGGAAAATTTCCTACTTGGGGTGATGAAAAAAAAAAATCACTGAGACCGAATGAGTCAACAGAATGACATGAAACTTTCAGGATGATATTGGAAGTGGATAAAGTGTCACGTGCTGACCTTGTTTTGTGTTCAAGTCATTCGATCATGGTGGCCATTTTGAATATTAATGAGGCAATAGATACAAATTGGCATGCACTATTGAAAAATGTGTAAAAAAATATTATAATCAACAAAACTCATCAGACTTTCCAAGATATAGCGTAAGCGGACGTTCTACCTAAAAAAAAAAAAAAACAAGTATAATATGCTCTTGAATGATATTGGGGTTGAAAAGCTATTTGAAATGGACACACAGTTCCAGGGTCTGTAATGACAGAGAAGTATTCATGAGGTACTGGCATGATTTCATGCAAAGAGAAATGAAAAAAATACATACTCGTCAAATAGCTTTAGCTGGATGTGTTGTCTGACATAAAATATGGTCACAGGTGCAATTATTGTTGCTTTTTTCTCTGACCTTGGAGGCCTTTTTCCTTCCTGGCTGCAGCATAGTCCTCACACTTATGAAAAATTGAAAAGCAAGGCACAGCACAGAGTGCTTTCACATCCAATACAAAAGAATCTTGTCCTCACACTTATGAAAAATTGAAAAGCAGGGCACAGCACAGAGTGGTTTCACATCCAATACAAAATAATCTTGTCTGGACACTCAGTCCGGCAGAATTGCAAACAATGCATCTTGGTTGATGTGAATTGTCTTCATACTGCTGTGGGAAGTGGTTGTGGTTTGCGACGACGAGTCTGTAAATTTTCACTGAAGCACCGGTGGCCTGCACTGTCTTGTGGTGTCAACTTCTTGCATAATCTGATACCAGAGCTTCAGCAATCTTGAGCCTAAATTGCTTTGGTGTAATTGGAAGTTTGGCAGCATCGCAGTACAGAATATATCCATTTACTAGGGCAACTTCTATGACAAAATGAAGAATTGGATGATACTATTTGAAGCAGCGATAAGGGTAAAAGTAATTCACCAGTCTTTGATTGAAGTGATCTACACCACCTATATTACGATTATGAACATCTGTCACGACAGGTTTTTCCACTGTCCTAAATCCCCCGTCATGGTGTCTGGATCTGATACTTTTGTCAACAAAATTGTTTGTGTGGATTGTACTGAGCAAATTATGCTTTTTGTATCATGCCATTTACAGGCAACCATGTTTCCCAAACTAGCAAAAAAGAGGTGTACTGCCACGCTTCATCTTCTTGTTTTTTTTTCCCCTTAAATTACAGGAAACCCTCTTCTGCTTTCTTTAACAGTTTCACAGGAACCTGTTCCTGAAGCTTGTAAATTTCTGAAAAGTTTTGGTGAAGTGTAAAAACTATCAGTATACACAAAGTGCTCTTAGCCAACATAATCTTTTAACAGTGTCATGACAACCTTTTCACCCATATTTTCCGCTCCTTCATCAAAATAATCTTTTCCTGTATACATTTTGTATTTAAAACAATAACTCGTCCTGGGGTCTACTGCAGTGAAGATTTGGAACCCATTTGTTGGGTTTGTTGGGCAGGTACTTTTTCATATGATGATGTCCCTTGAATGAGATCATTGTCTCATCAATGCTGATATCTGAGTGGCCTCTAGCAGTGGTTTAACTTTATCTAGGGGATCATATCCCTCTTCCCCATATGCAATGTGTGCAGTATTATCGGTAAAATGTAGGAAGGAGTTGAGGTATTGAAACTGGTTTCTGGTCATGGTCTTCGATAATTTTTCATAAATGAAGGTGGAAGTCCAGTGGTCCTTCAAGGAAGTTTAGGGTTAATTCCCATTCCAACTTTTAAACCAATATAAGCATGTATCTTCTCTGATGTACAGTCAGTCCATGCCCTTGTTCTGTTTGTGTCACCACTGACTTCCAAGATCTGACTAGCCTATCCGTTAGTTTCAGATACAATGGTGTCTATTAAACTATCAGGAAACAGCAACTTTAAAAAATCTATACAACTCATCTGTTCTGTGCCTTGCACTAGAATCCCACTGGGTGAAAATTCAGGCAGTCAGTCGCTCACACAGGGGTCATCAAAGTCATACATATCCCACTGAAAGTCATCAGCTGCTTCTCTGCCACGCCCCCTCCTAGTAGCAGCTCTTTTTCCATGCCCCTGATTCACACCGTGACCCTGAAAATCACCATCACCACCTCCGGCACCTTCACGAATGCTAGATCTATGGCTGTCGCTGTCTGTTTCACTAGTTTCAGGCAGCCCTGCATCAAAACTAGACCAACTGTTGTCACTTTCAAAGGCCGACTGAGAGCCAGAATCCGAATCATTGGAACATTCACCAGTTTCACTCATTAAAAAAAAAAATTCCACTCAAACATGAATCAAAACACATGAAAAACGGTTTATGCTGCCATCGACCATTGCTCAGTAAAGGAGAGTTACTTCCCTTGGCTTGTGTCTTTTCAGACAGCTGCCGTGTTCTCTTTTTATGCTAATGCTTTATGGACGCCAAAAGGCGACAATGGTACTCTATGAAAAATAGGGCCTGTTGTGACCAAGATACTCAAAGTTTTAATGGGGGTTCCAGAGGAACCACCTCGTTGATGAACCACCTCGTTCGGTATGAAGCGTCTTGTGCTTCAGGTGATACTTGACTGTCATCAAGCTGCTGAAAGCAAAATTAGAATTAGGATACCATGGCTACAGGAACTGGGGAAAAAAATATGGGCTCATAATAACCAAGAATCAGTAAAAGGGAAACAATAGTCAGTGAGAGAGTTAGCGTTGCCAAAAATAGCCTGTCTGCTTCATGAGACAGAACTTAACATCCAAAGAAAATAACACACAAATGTAAACATTAAATCATTAGGTTTTGATATATTAATCATTATTTTCTGGTGCTGAGATGTGTGGATGCTGAACAAGCATTCAAAAGAAGGAATTAAAGGCAGTAAAATGTGGATATACTAAAGAATTAGATGATTTTATGGAAACAGAAGTAGAAAGGGCATTTAAAAAAAACGAAAACAAAGAATGACAAGAGAAAGTATGATAGTGATGAAAATCAGACAATGAAATTATGTAAGGTCATTCATTAATTTCATTCTTTGCCCTTAGCTCCCCAAGGAGCATGGGCCTTTTAACAGATGTCAAGTCCTCCTGTCTCATGCAATCATCTCAAGGTCTTTCTGTGTCTTCCTCAGTTATTTTGATTCTGTCTCCAGTTCTTTTCTCCATGTGTTCTTATTCTATCTCTACCTCTCTTACTTTGGGGATTCTAGAACAAGGACCACCTGGTAATGCTGTCAACAGATTTCTTTAATAAGAGTCCTATCCTATCATTTGTAAATGACAACTTTTTTTTTTTTTTTTTTAAATCAGAAGTTTTCAAAATTTTGTGTCAGTAAATGAACTGAGAGCTAGAGAGAAGACTTGATAGGGATAATGAAGACATGAAAAGACCTTGAACTTGTGGTACAAGACAGGAGTGCTTGGCGTGTTTTTGTTCAGGACTTGTGCATGGGTAGCTAAAAGGGATAGATTGATTGAACAGGCTTAATCTGCACCAGATGTATGCTCTAAAATTAGTGTGTGTTGTTAACATATTTTGAAACGCACATTATGGCAAATGAGCCATAATGCTTGTCTATACGTAAATTTACCAGATTCAGTTTATATTTGATTGTGGTTGCATTCAGATATTATTTCCGCCTTCATACTGACTGGCTTTTAGTGTTGTCCGGTTCAGTTCATATTTGGTTTAAGGCCTGATATATTATCAGTTTTTCAGTTTTACCCTACTAGAAACAACTTTCTCAATGACAAAGTTTCTGCACTAGTGTTTCTGTGCATCTCTGATGGAGCAATTTTCATTGTGGCTGTAAATGACACTGCACATCTTTCTTTTAACCTGCGTCATCTTCAGGGCACTATTTTTGTTGTTGAATGCTTTATTATTTGTTTCCATATTTGACTGTCTTGTGCCATTGGTTGTCTCTGCAGAGGTCTTTCCTGTCCATTTCTGAGTATTGTCCACCCAACATATTTTTTCTCTGCCCTCCAACTGAAACATTTAAAAAAATAAATAAATAATTGTACATTTCCATGTAGCGTGTCCCTCTTTCTACCATCTACCATGTACACGGAACTGTCATTTGTGGCAGGACACCTTTTTCTATAGCGTAAATTATGTCTAAATAGACTTCCAACTGCAACCGTTGCTTCAATAGGCTATGTGTGGTGTTCCCGGAAATGGGGCCTCCCAGATCTGAGGCACAGTTACGTCTCAGCTCCGATGACGCTCACTGGTGCAGTCACCTCACTGAACTATTGTATGGACATGAGGTATAGCATACATATAGGCATGAGGTGGCAGGGAAGCAAACCCATAAAAATTGCTTGCTGAAATCGGATGTGTCGGGCCGAAAGGCGCAGATATCACAGCATAGCTGTAAACCACGACACAACGTACTTACCGCTCAAAACTAACGGCCAGAATTGTAAGATAGAGACATGGCTAAGAGCGAATGCAAACAACAACATGTCTAAATAGTGATAGTGCCAAATTCTTTTTGTATTTTCCTCCAGGTTGTTTTTTTTAAAATTCAGTTACTGACCATGTTTTCTATATTTGTTACTACGTTGGTGCTCTTTTTTTTCATTCTCAATTTAGTGACCAGTATTTTGTTATGTCTTTTAATGTATATACTTTTTCTTCCTCTCTCCATGACCTTCCTTCATTCTTCAGTCATCTGCACAGTGTTAACTTTTTCTTGTTCCTGGGACTGTCCGTTCATATTTTTAGACAGCCTGCCTGACACTTTGCCCTGGCATTGAATGTTGTTTGTTTTTATGATTGTTATCTGCATATGGCCTGCAGCCTGTTTTGTGGTATTCAGTACACTTGTCATTTGTGATGTGATCCTGGATCTTTTAAAAGCATTTATTTCAGTTGCTTGTATCTTCTGTCTGGTTCAGTATTTAATGTTCAAGCTTCACATGCATTCAAAACATAAATGACCTATGTTTTCATTAATATTGTTTTTTTTTTTTAAGAGTGATATTCTTGTATTTCCAAATGAATCTCAGGTTTTTGTCAAAATCATATTTGTTTGTGCCATCCTTGCTGTTAGTGCACATATTTGCCTTTAAAATATGTACATTTGACTTTTTCACAGTCGGTGCTTAGTAAATTAAATTAAATACATTTACTGTTACTGCAGCTGCCATTCGTACTACTGCTGCTCCTACTGCCATTATCAGAACTGCTGCTACTATGGCTACTGCTACTGTTGCAATTACTTCTACAGCTACCTACTGCTGCTGCAACTGCCATTAGTTCTGCTAAGATCACTACTACTGTTATCATCATCAGTTGCCATCTCCACAACGAAGGTTGGCTGTAATGGATCTCCAACGTCTTCTGTCTCTTGTCTTGGTGGTACACTCTGATAGACTCTTTCCCGTCCATCTCTTGATGTTATCTTCCCACTTATAGCGATGTCTTCCCCTTGCACGTTTGCCTTCAACTCTCACTTCTGTTATGGTCTTCTGCAAGGTGTTATGCCTTTTTATGTGGCCAAAGTATTTTAGCTGCCGAACTTTGACCTCTCTCATTAGTTCTCTTTTCATACCTAGATTTTCTAGGACCTCCTTATTTGTTTTCATCTCTTTCCATGAGATACGCCCCATTCTTCTATATATCCACATTTCAAGAGCCTCAATTCTTTCTTCCAAATGCTTATTCATCGTCCATGTTTCTGCACCATACAGAAATGCAGAATATATATAACACTTTATGATTCTCAGTTTTAATTTATGAGATAACTGTTTGGATGTCAGTATATGTTTCATGTTGTTGAATGTAGCTTTGGCCATTCCTATTCTCTTCTTGATTTCTGTTTCACATCTGCCATCTTCTGTTATTATATGACCAAGATATACGTAGCTCTTGACTTGTTCCAGGATTTTCCCATTTACGCTTATCTTTAATGTGGGTTTATCGTCTGTTTTGCTAATTATCATAGTTTTAGTTTTCTCAATATTAATGTCGAGTCCATATTCATGACTTATACCGTTCACTTGCTTCACTAGTTCTTGTAACTCCTGTTCGCTTTCAGCTAACAACACGGTATCATCTGCATATCTAAGGTTGTTTATTGATCTTCCACTGATGTTCAGTCCTGGTATTTCCTGTATCTGTTTGAAAATTTTTTCAGTGTATAAATTAAATAGGCAGGGGGACAGCATACAACCTTGTCTGACACCTCTTTTTATGTCTATGTATGGTGAATAATTCCTTCCCGATCTTACTGTGGCAGTTTGCTCCCAATAAAGGTTACTGAGTATTCTTATATCATTTCCATCAATACCTATGTCTTTGAGGCATTCAATTATTTTCTCATGATGGATTCTGTCAAAAGCCTTCTTATAGTCAATGAAGCACATATACATACTTTTTTGGACCTCTGTATATTTTTCTGCTAATCTTCTTAGGCAAAATATTGCCTCTCTTGTTCCACTGTTCCGTCTAAAACCAAACTGTTCTTCTTGGATTTCGCTGTCTACTTTACTTTTTATTCTTTCCTGTATGATTTTGAGCAGTATCTTAATTGCATGACTCATCAGGCTGATTGTTCTGAAGTCTGAACATTCTGTTGCATTTGGTTTTTTGGGCAATGTTATAAAAACTGATGTCTTCATGTCGTGTGGTAAATATCCTGTATTGTATATATCATTGCATATTTCTGTGATTGTATCTATACCAAAGCTCTCCAGAGCTTCTATCATTTCAATTTTTATGTTATCCATGCCTGCTGATCTTCCTTTTTGTATCATATGAATGGCATTCTCTACTTCTGATCTGAGAATGTTTGGGCCTTCATTAGAATCTGGTGATGGTTTTTTTACCTCTGTTGTCCTCGAATAGTTCTTTTACGTATTCTGCCCATCTGTTTGATATGTCTTTCTCATCAAGTAATATTACACCATTTTTGTTCTTGATACAGCTTCCTCCTTGTGCAAACCGCGACCGATTTGATAATTTCTTTATTTCTTCATGCATATCTCTTGTCATGTGCTTTGCTTCCAAGTCTTCTATTTCCTTACATTTTGTTTCTATCCACCGTTCTTTTGCTTCTCTACATATAGTACGTATGTCATTGTCTATTGTTTTATATTCTGGAGTGTCTTTTGCTTTCTTTCTTTCTGCCATTTTATTCAAGATGTCATCTGTCATCCAAATTTGATTTTTCTTAGACTCCTTTTTAGGTAAATCTGCATTTGCTGATTGTATGCTTGTTTTTAAGCATTCCCATTTTGCGGTTGCTTTTTCTTCTGGGTTTTCTCTTCTATACTGCTCCATGCTTTCTGTCAATAACTGTTGGTATTTATTTTTGACGTCGATTAAATATTTCTGTTTTATATATGGTTGTTTCAGCGCTGATATTTCTATCTGGGGTTCCTCCTGTCTTCTGTTTCCTGCTCTTTTCAGCTTTATATTTACTTTGATGACAACTGGATTGTGATCTGAATTTATGTCGGCGCCAGGATGTGTCTTTGCACTTGTGACACTGTTCTTAAATCTGTTTTATCATGATATAGTCGATTTGATTACGTGTTACATCTCCTGGGCTTTTCCATGTGTATAATTTCCTTGGGTTATGGTCATTACTGTTATGGTCATTACTAATACTGCTACTATTAATGCATTCCCAGCTCCTACAGCCATTACCACAACTGCTGCTACTATGGCTACTGCTACTTTTGCAATTACTTCAGCTACCTACTGCTGCTGCAACTGCCATTACTACTGTTATGGTCATTACTAATACTGCTACTATTAATGAATTCCCAGTATAGGAAATGGACTTTAAGGGAAGCTGAACATGATGTCCTCATATTTTTGAGCCAAACATTAAAAAAAATATTCCTTTAATTTTCTCTGTTTTTATTGTCTGCAGTTTGGCCTTTTGTTGTGGGCATTGACGTACATTGGGTCTTGGTTCAATGGCCTGTCACTTATCATCTTAGGTAAGTTGAGGAATTTAGAAAAAAAGCAAGGTTAGCAGCATATATTTCTACTTTTGATAATCGGCTGTCTAGATAAATTTTTCTGCACTATGCAGGATGTATACATATTTTATTACATTATTTGAACACTAATTTCTTCTACACCACCCACTGTTAGTCACACGTAGTTCACTGTTGGTATTTTGTTTTTTAAAAGTTTGTATTCTTTTATGCCCTGTTTTTAAGGCAGCTTATGGCAATCATTGTAAGCTTTTGAATATTGAGTAGTGAATAAAGTTACTGGAGCAGTGAAGTAAGTGGTATAGTGAAGTTAGTTGATGTAGCAGTGAGTTAATTTGCAGGAATAGTGAAGTAAGTTGCTGGAGCAGTGAGTTAATTTGCTGGAATTGTGATTTAAATTGCTGGGGCTGTGAGGTAAATTGCAGGAATAGTGAGTTGCTGGAGCTGTGAGTTACGTTCCTGGAATAGTGAGTTAAGTTCCTGGAGCTATGAGTTTAGTTGCTGGAATAGTAAGTTAAGCTGCTGGAATAGTGAGTTGCTGGAGCAGTGAGAGGTTGCTGGAGTAATGAGTTAACATTAGGTTTGCAAGTAAAAGGTAAAGTTAGTCCCATAGCAGATACTGCTGTAGGGAAGTGAGGTGTTAGAGACCTCACTATACTAGGTTAAGCTTTATGGGGTGGGGTGACCAGTTCCCATCCTCGCTACCTTTGCCTTCCCTAACTCGAGCAGAGTCATATACCCATTTACTGCTGGGTAGGTAGTTTTGCAAGTAGTGGAAAATAAAAAAAATGAATGAGAAATGGGATGGATGTTTGAGAAGGAATGTAATATATACTAAAATGAAAATATCATTATTTCAGTGAATTTGAACTTCACATATAATTTTGAATGTTTGACTGGTTCTGCAGCAGTCGTTATTGTATCAGAACTGTCAGTAGTTTTATGATAATCTTTGTCACTATTTACATACATAATATTTCCTCCTTTTTTTGGTCCATCCTTAAGCATTACTCACAAATTTTCCTGCCTTTCACTGATCATCTGTGCTTTTGTCTCATTCTTGCTCTTGATTGCCCTTTACAGCAAGAATGAATAAAATTGTTGCCTTGTTTCTCATTACTGTCTGTTGTCACTTCTTGCTCCAAGTGAACAGACCATCCTTGTTCTCCATACGGAAGTATAAAGAGTATGTCACGGGATCACAGTTAGGACTTTCAAAATGAATACTCTGACATTTCCTCACATGGATTAATACATACATCTCTATTTAGCGGAGGACATCTGTCTTCACCTATAAACTTTGCTGCTTTGTTTGAAAATCACAGTTGGATTGCTATGTCTTCTACCTTTTCCATTATTTGCCTTAAACTACATTTTAACTTGTGTTCTTGGTCTACTGTCTCTGATATATTCAGTCTTTCAGCCAATTCAGATTTGTACTTATTCCTGTAAGCATGGATGAAAGGATGTTCTTGGATCAGTTCATCCAATCATTTCGGTAACTCTACATTGCAGTTATGTTTTTAAATAATCACAAATATAGTGCATCAAGCAGGTAGAGTTGAACACACACAAAATTCTCACTTGATAATAAAAATGAGGAAACAGCATGATTTATGTGTCCATGAATTCTGTAGCTGAATGAGCCAACTCCTGGAGGACGATTCACTTTTGCTTCCATTGAAGCAAAGGCTGGAAAGCTGTTGTACTGCTTTATTTAGTCCCAGAAATGTCTTACTTGCAAGGAATCTTTTGGTGACAGTGTTTACAACCAACAATGAGGAGACTTTCCTAATGCTGGCAACTTTACTTTGCCATTATGACAACAGCCAGTATAATGTTTCATTCTGCTTGAAAATATTTGGCGCCACAATAGTTGCATTAATTCTGTTATTTTACCACATTGAGGTTCATTTGTCTTAATACGAGGGGCGTTCAGAAAGTAATGCACCACATCGTTTTTCCCAGCTAATAATGAAGATAGAAGCATGAAATTTTGCACACTTCAAAGACTGCGACATGGCATGTGCCAATTGCGTGCACCAAATTGCAACACAACCGGCCAAATAATACGGCTGCCCTAAACCGTTGAAATGGAGCGTGTTAGCAACTTGCGTTATAAGCAGCGAATTGTGATAGAATTTCTCGTCTATGTGATGTGTATGGAAGTTTTGCAGTCGACAGGAGTACAGTCAGTCGCTGGGTTCAGAGAATCAAAGAATCAGGAAGTGGAGATACGGAGCTGTTTGATTGGCCGCGCTGTGGACGTCCTGTCACAGCCACCAGCGCAGAAATGTTGAAATGCGTTGAGGGCATTATTCTTACTGATAGGCGAATCACTGCTCAACAATTGGCCTTACAGCTGTCAGTCAGCATTGGTAGTGCAAATGCAGTTATAAAAACTCTCGGATTTTCTAAGGTTTGCGCAAGATGGGTTCCTCGAAGTCTCACAAATGACCACCGATTGCAAAGGAAAGCAATTTCTTCTGAATTGTTGGAGCGTTTCAATGCGGATGGAGAGAACTTTTTGGCTAAGATCGTTACAGGTGACGAAACCTGGGCACATCATTTTGAACCTGAGACAAAAAGACAGTCAATGGAGTGGCATCATCCGCAATCACCATGAAGAAAGAAATTCAAGACAATTCCTTCAGATGGAAAGGTCATGATCACTGTCTTTTGGGACATTGAAGGTGTGATTCTTGTGGACGTTATGCCAAGAGGAGAGACAATCAATTCGCAAGCTTACATTAAGACATTGAAAAAACTCAATCAACGTTTTTGCAGAGTTCGGCCGCACAAGAATCCGGCAGACCTGCTTCTCCTTCACGACAATGCGCGACCTCACACAAGTCTGGTAACACGGGAAGCAATCACCAAATTGGGTTGGACTGTACTACCCCATCCATCCTATAGTCCCGATTTGGCACCCTCTGATTTTCATCTATTTGGTCCACTTAAAGATGCACTCCATGGGACAAGGTTTGAAGATGATGAAGGAGTGATTCATGCAGCGAAGAAATGGCTACATGATCAAGACAAAATCTGGTACGGGCTAGGAATACAAGCACTTGTTTTGCACTGGCATAAAGCCGTACGAGTTGATGGGGATTATGTTGAATAATACCGATGTTTACATGACATATCCATGTATATTGTATATAAATTTCATCCTTTTTGAATAAACAGCTCCTGAGAAAAACGATGTGGTGCATTACTTTCTGAACGCCCCTCGTATTTTCAATTATGAAATGCTGTAAAGTAGTTTTTTTGTTGTTGTTTTTTGTTCTGTCTGTGAAACTGAAGTCTATTCCTACAGTTACCTATTGTTTTATTGCATCAGGAGGACATGAAAAAATAATGGGGTGTTATAATTACACATTATTTGATTATTCAGACCTTGGTACCTGCCTTTGCTACATACGCAAGTGACCATATACTTCAGTTCATATACATGGAGGCATATCTGAAGTCAACTTTATATGACAACCAGCTGTGCACAATGCTACAATATATATATATATATGGAAGTGAACCTCTGTCTGTGAGGCTAAGTACACCCTGATTGACTCTTGAAATTATGCACACATCCAGGGATTCCCCTGTAGTGAAACTTGTTGAGAACCCAGCATTGCACACTCAGCTTGGAGAAGTCACTTGAACCCCAGACGTAATTCTTTGGCTTTGACCTGGTTGGCTGCATGCAGAAGAAACTCACTATGGATCCAGTGATAGCCAGGGGGAGCCTAGAAGTGGCTTTGTGCAGGACGTGACAATTCCTTGGGAGAGCCCAGAACCAGAGCACAGCATTTTAGCTCTGCATAGTTGGAGAGCTCCCTTGGATGATGGGGAATGCACAGTATACCTTACGCTTCTTACTCCTAGCTTGGGACCAGATGTGACGATCCTTTAAATGCAATCCAAGCTGGAGAAACTGGAGCTCATGACATCAACTCAGTACATTTCATAATGGCAGAAAAGCCACAGGAAAAGCCTAGGTCTACAGTGTAGATAATACTAAGGAGTCTTAAACTTGGTATTGGCTGCAAATGAGCGAAAAGCTCAGCAGCCCTAGTTAAACAACAACAACTTTAATTCATCTTGTCTGTCTGCTACTTTCTCAATTCCAGCTCAGGTTTATCCTGCATCATTTATTTATTTTATCGAGTCTCTCTTCAGCATGTTCCTTGTATTCCTTCTTTGCAGGTTGTGTGCCAGGACCTGACATTAGAATTTTATATACAATAGTAACATCTTGTGTTATTTTTTTGCAGCACTTGTCCTGCTGTTCACAGTGCCAAAGGTGTATGAGACATACCAGGTAATCTTGTGTGAATGTATGTGTGTGTGCTTAGTTACTGAATGCTGTGATAATATTAATTACTTATTATTGAAGTTAAGAATATTGTAATCTGAAAACATAATCTGAAAACATAATGTGAAAACACTTTGGGGATTGTATTATTGCAGTGCAGTGCATGGAGGCATATATAAAGTCATCATTATAAAACCATCAGATAAGTACAGTGCTATAATATACAAATATGAGAGCGAACCGTTGTCTGTGAGGCCAATTATACTCTCATTGACTCTTGAAATCATTCACACACTTCCAGAGATTCACCATGTGGTGAAACATGTTGAGAACCCAGCATTACACACAAAGCTTGGATAAATCACTTGAGCCCTAGATGTAATTCTGGCTTTTACCTGGTTGGCTGCATGCAGGAGGACCTCACTGTGGACCCATGATACACAGGAGGAGCTGAGAAGTGGCTCTGTGTAGGATGTGACAATTCCTTGGGAGAGCCCAGAACCAGAGCACAGAATTTTAGCTCTGCATAGTTGGAGAGCCCTCTTGGATGGTGGGGAATGCACAGTATGCCAAGCGCTTCTTCCTCTTAGCTTGGGACCATATGTGATTATCCTTTACATCAAGCCAAGCTGGAGAAACTGGAGCTCATGACTTCTACTCATCATGTTTCGGAATGGCAGAAAAGCCACTGGAAAAGCCTAGATCTACAGTGTAGATAATACCAAGAATCTTCAACTTGATATTGGCTGCAAAAGAGTGAGAAGCTCAGCAGCCCTAGTTAAACAACAACAACAACAATTGCAGGGAAACATAATTTCTAGGTCATTTCGTGATACAAAATGTGTTTGAGAGAACAGAAGTCTGTAATTATCTTAGCATTTCAATGTCATAAAAATTAATCCAACACAAAAATAAAAATATCAACTCAAATATCAGGTCAGTCTTGTTGTATGGCTCAGAAATATGGAGAACAACATCAGTCACAGCCAGAAAGATACAGTCTTTAATATATGGAGGCTTGTACAGAATAGACTGATTGAAATGGTATGACAAAATCGTGAACGTGGTACTGATGGAAATAGCCAGCAAATGCTGGTGGAATGGCACTGGATAGCACACACATACTGATGAAACCAGTTGATAGCATCACAAGGCAGTCTGTGTTCTGGAATCCCCAGGGATAAGAAATAGAGTGAGACCAAAAAAAACAGGGAGAAGAGAGCTGTCAATTGACGTGGAAGTGATAAAGAAGATGCGGAAAGACTTTTAACAGCAGAAGACAGGAAGGCTTGAAGTGTATTTGTTGAAGGCCTTTTCTTCACAGGGAGCTGAAAGATAACGATGATAATGGTGATGACGAGTTTAATGTCATGGCAGGCAAGGTTATATATAGATATTTCTCATGTTATGAGCGTCTGATTGACAGAATGGTTAGAGCGCTGTTTTCTCGCGGCAAAGGTGCCAGGTTTGGTTCACGGTACCGACACAGCTTCAGTCTACCCAGCTGTAAATGAGTACCTGACGTTGCACTTGAGTTAGGGAGGGAAATGGCAGCGAGGAAGGGAACTGGTCACACCACCTCTCGATGCTAGACCTAGTATAGTGAAGTCTCTAACACTTCACTCCCCTGTGACAATATCTGCTATGGGACTACCTTGACCTGTTATATCTCATGTAGGATGTAAGAAACATTGCTAATATAAACAATATGATCAATAAAAAAGTCAAATTTGTTGTGTTCAAGAAGTCACTTTTTTTTTTTTTAATTTTTTTTAATTTTTTTTTTTTTTTTACTTATTTCAGGTTCAGATTGACAACTATGTTGACTTGGCCAAATCACAGATAAACAATGTTTTAACTATGTAAGTACTTTTTAATGTGGGTGAGAGATACTTGGTTCTAGATACCTAACTATTTAATAATCTCGGGAAGTCCCATTCATATCAGCTCTTTGGCCGATGTAGTTCTCTCAAGACATAATAGGACCACTGTAACCTCAGGCGTGGAAACATTAGCCACCTCTTACATGCTTGTGGGAGCTGTTGGCATATTCTTTCCATCTCCTCTGAGACCCTCGGGGGGAACTACACTGGGCTTTACTTGCCATTAACGCCAGTTAAATATATTGCAAGCATTTGAAAAAAGAAACTTAAGCCAGCATGTTTTGATTATAAAAAAGTTATACATTTTTTAAAAAACTACTTGAAATAGGGGGTCGAAGTGGCTAAGAGGTATCCACCATGAATTCTAAAGGTACTGGGTTTGATTCCCAATAGAGGGAATATAATTTATGGAAATTTTTTTCAGAACTAGCAGTCATAATGATGTGATACTCCCCCCTGGTCTCCTAGGTAGTGAGATCGGATGCCTAGCTTTCTCGGATAGGGGCGAAAAAATAGGAGGTCCCGCGGGCAAGTTGCGCATGTAAAAAATACCACAGCAGTTGGAAATCATAAAGAGTAGGCCATAAGGCCGCTACCCTGGCTAAATGTAAAAATCAGAAACCTACCCACTAAAAATATTTATATAATGTGTGATACCTATATACACACATATCACCAGTGCTACAGAGTTCGTGCAATGTGCTGAGATCCTCTTGTTGTGATCTAAGGGAGGAGACTGGAGCACTGTTTGAGTTGCCCAAGTGCAATGAAGATAGTCCTTAAAAACCAAACAGGCATGAGAACGTAGCTGACATCAAAAGAGCAAGAATAAAGAGGGGGATGTCATGGATGGCACAGGCAGAGGCTACGATTGGTCAGGTGACCATGGTTGAAAATATATCCAAAGGGGAAGAGTGGAGTAAGTCAGGGGAGAGCTGGATAAACTACCAGCAGGTCATCATTAGCCTTGGCAGAGAGGGCAGATCTTCTTTGGTTTGGTTTTGGTTTTTTTAAGGACTTTCTTCATTGCACACGGACAACGCCATCAGTGCTCCGATCTCCTCCCTTAGATCACACAAGGAGGATCTCAGCACAGTGCATGAACTCCGTTATCACCGGCGAGAATCCCAGTGTGTGTATATAGGAATCATACATTCTATAAATATTTTTGTGGTGGGTAGGTTTCCTAATTTTTCAATTTTTCCAGGGGCAGCGGCTTGATAAGCCCACTCTTTATGATTTCCAACTGCTGTGGGATTTTTAACATGCATAACTTGCACATGGGACCTCCTATTTTTTTGCCCTTATCCGAGAAGACTAGGCATCGGATCTCATGAGACCAGGGGGAGTATGACATAATTAGGACCACTGGTTCTAAAAAAAATTTAAATAAATTATAATCTCTCAACTGGGATTCGAACCCGGTACCTCTTGAATATGAGGTGGACGCCATACCTCTGAGCCACTCTGACCACCTGCAGATCTTGGGGCAATGGAAAAGCAGAGCTGGAGATTAATCAGCTGATAAGTGATGATGACGCCATTGTGTACACTGATGGGTCTGTAGTGTGTGGTGAGAAATCAGGATGGGGCTTCTCTGCGAGAATAAAGGGCAGGGTCATCACTGAACAGAGTGGAGCCTACATGACAACAACTTCCAGCATGAGAATGGAGGTAGAGGCAGTTACTGCAGCACTGAGGTGGCTGTCTGAAACTCCATCAACCAGGGCAGTTATTTTCAGACTCTCAAGCCATGCTTCAGAAAGTTCAGAACATATGGCTGCGGCAGGAATGGAAAACATCAATAGAATCCTCAAGTCTTGAAGAACTGGTGTGGATCTACTGTCCTGGTCATGCAGGAGTGTACAATGCAGTGAGAGAGCTGACATCTGGCCTTGAGAGTACCCATAGTAGGGACACCGGACAAGGATAAAGGAGAGATATTAAGGGCAATTAATGATCGCCTGCTGGATAATGACACTGCAATGGATGAAGCAACAAGGCTGAGACTGTTGGAGTGTGGCATCAAACGTGGGACTAGCAGAAATGGATGTGAGAGAGGATGCATCCGTCGTATGTACAACCAGCGTGCTACAGGTACAATTAGCATTCATACTCTTCAACATTTGCTGAGGGAGACTGAGCACCTTTGGGTTTGCCCAGAGTTCAGTGAGGTTGATTCTGATTAACAATAACAATAAAAACAGGCATGTCATACAAGGCAGCTGATATGAGGTTGGGCATGTGGCTGGCAACGTTGTCATGAAAAGCAAATTGACACAGAAACCACTGCTGCAGGAGCACATGAATGCCTGATGCAGGCTTACTGAAAGGGGATCAGCTACAAT
The DNA here is from genome assembly GCA_024509875.1 of Oreohelix idahoensis. NCBI lineage: Eukaryota > Metazoa > Mollusca > Gastropoda > Stylommatophora > Oreohelicidae > Oreohelix > Oreohelix idahoensis. Next base: position 148,581 of record JAMPIV010004897.1, read on the forward strand.
GGTGGCTCCATGCTCCGTAGAGAGTACAAAGGAAAATGATAAAGCACAGGAGTGTAAGATCACAGCATAGGGGATAAGTGTCATCGTAAGCTGGAACAGCACAGTTCATCATTTAACCCAGAGAGAGAAAAACTGTAGTTGTTTAGACACCGCCTCTGAATACAGCTCCAGCAGCCGGTATAATCCTTCATCAGCAGAAGATCCGACTATAGGGCTAGGAGACACACATGAGGAAGGTAGATTTGAAGAGTTAGGAAATCATGAAAAAACAATCCATGTTGCAGAAGAACAGCAGTTGGATGACAAATAAAAAGAAAAATAATGGTAAATGTTCTCATTAGACTAATAAATTATAGATTGACATCCCTTTGTAATGTTAGCACTCCAAAGGGAGCTACTAAGCATAATTTTTAGTGAAAACATAATTTAGTAGTCTAAAAGAGAACTTTTACCAAAATAACAATATATATATATATATATATATATATATATATATATATATATATATACTACTGGACAAAAGTTAAGGGCCGCCATTCAGTTTAGACAAGGTTTATATAATTGATTTGCAAACTGTAAAGGCAAGTGAAAATGTCATTAAAACTGAGCTCAGAGAAATGTGTATACATTTCTGTGTGCACTAGGTTATTTTTTTTTAAATGATCATCGGTAAAGAGTGTTCACCGTTGGTATGCAATAAATCAGTATGACAAGTGGTCGAAATGATCACTGCATTAGCCATGCCACCAAGGAGAAGTCTCATCACTGTAGACCATGGTCGAGCCATGGCATGGATTCAGGATGGTCAATCTGTTCGTCATGTTGCAAGACGTTTAGCAGTGTCCCACTCTACCATTCAGAGATTTCTTGAGAGATTTCAAGCTACTGGACATTTGGAAAATCGACCCTGCTCACGAAGAATTATATAAACCTTGTCTAAACTGAATGGCGGCCCTTAACTTTTGTCCAGTAGTATATATACGAGGGGCGTTCAGAAAGTAATGCACCACATCGTTTTTCTCAGGAGCTGTTTATTCAAACAGCATTAAATTTATACACAATATACATGGATATGTCACGTAAACATCGGTATTATTCATCATAATCCCCATCAACTTATACGGCTTTATGCCAGCGCGAAACAAGTGCATGTATTCCTAGCCCGTACCAGATTTTGTCTTGATCATGTAGCCATTTCTTCGCTGCATGAATCACTCCTTCATCATCTTCAAACGTTGTCCCACGGAGTGCATCTTTAAGTGGACCAAATAGATGAAAATCAGAGGGTGCCTAATCTGGACTATAGGGTGGATGGGGTAGTACAGTTCAACCCAATTTGGTGGTTGCTTCCCGTGTTGCCAGACTTGTGTGAGGTCGCGCATTGTCGTGAAGGAGAAGCAGGTCTGCTGGATTCTTGTGCGGCCGAACTCTGCGAAAACGTTGAGTTTTTTCAATGTCTTAATGTAAGCTTGCGAATTGATTGTCTCTCCTCTTGGCATAACGTCCACAAGAATCACACCTTCAATGTCCCAAAAGACAGTGATCATGACCTTTCCAGCTGAAGGAATTGTCTTGAATTTCTTTCTTCTTGGTGATTGCGGATGATGCCACTCCACTGACTGTCTTTTTGTCTCAGGTTCAAAATGATGTGCCCAGGTTTCGTCACCTGTAACGATCTTAGCCAAAAAGTTCTCTCCATCAGCATTGAAATGCTCCAACAATTCAGAAGAAATTGCTTTCCTTTGCAATCGGTGGTCATTTGTGAGACTACGAGGAACCCATCTTGCGCAAACCTTAGAAAATCCGAGAGTTTTTATAACTGCATTTGCACTACCAATGCTGACTGACAGCTGTAAGGCCAATTGTTGAGTAGTGATTCGCCTATCAGTAAGAATAATGCCCTCAGCGCATTTCAACATTTCTGCGTTGTTGGCTGTGGCAGGACGTCCACAGCGCGGCCGATCAAGCAGCTCCGTATCTCCAATTCCTGATTCTTTGATTCTCTAAACCCAGCGACTGACTGTACTCCTGTCAACTGCAAAACGTCCATACACATCACATAGACGCTTGTGAATATTCACAACAGTTTCCTTCTCTGAAATGAGAAATTCTATCACAATTCGCTGTTTATAACGCAAGTTGCTAACATGCTCCATTTCAATGGTTTAGGGCAGCCGTATTATTTGGCCGGTTGCGGTGCAATTTGGTGCACACAATTGGCACATGCTATATTTGAAGTGTGCAAAATTTCATGCTTCTATTTTCATTATTAGCTGAGAAAAACGATGTGGTATAAAGTGTTGCTGATTTAACTTAAGTAGAATGTAAATTTCCATCAGATAATAAATGATGGCAATAAATTTCCATCTTAAATTTGAGTGATTTTGAGTTTGAGAAAGATGAAGCTTCGATGAAATTGTGTCATTATCTTTTCATTTCATACCTCTTTCTTTTATACTCCTTATGGATCATGCAGACACAGCTGCATCTGGCCCCCTTGTAGGAAGCCTGCAAAGCCCATGCTCTGCAGGAATGATTTCTGCGGCAACTTGTTTTACATACATGATAAGGTTGCCAGTCCCATGCACAACCTCACATTAGCCACCTCTTACATGCTTGCGGGAGTAGTAGGTCTATTCTTTCCATCCCTTCTGAGACCCTCGGGGGGAACTACACTGGACTTTACTTGCCGTTAACACCAGTTAAATCTACTCCAAGTATTTGAAAAAAGGAACTTATACCAACGTGTTTTGATTGTCAAAACCTATACAATGTTTTGTTGAAAAACTACTAGATATTGGAAAATTTTTTTAAAATTTGCATTATTATTAGGACAAAAAGATTAACAGGATTCCTTTTTTTTTATTCATCTTGTTGGCAAACAGTAAGGAATATATGTTATCTTTTGGCCTGTCACAAAAGTGTGGTGAAACTCTTAAAACCTTCAGCATTTGGTTGTAGCTACCAAAGTAGGCAATTTGTGCAGGCTTGCTGCACAAGGCTTATTGCAGTGGTGTTCTTCTCTTGAGGGAGTTAAAAAAAAGGTAGGAATGAAGACACAGGGGTTGCTGTTTGAGGTGAAGCACATCTGTGTGGTACTGTTAGCACGTAATGAAAAATAACACAAAGCTGTCATTATAGGAATGGCAGCAGAAGATAATACAAAATCATGATCGTTTCCTTATGATCACCTGCTGAACAAAACTAGTAGTTTGCTATGTAATAATTATTGTAGTAGGATTTGTTGCAAACTCTTTAAATTCTTACACTGAACGACATCTTAACGCATATTTTGGCTTGTCCGTTACAGCATTCAGAGCAAACTGCCGTTCTTGAAGAAGAAAGAGAAGGCCCAGTAAGGCGTTGAGGAAGAGCCCCTGCTCTTCAGTGGCTCAACACACCGCACCATCTAGTGATGATGGACTTTGTTTTCAAAACGACCAACCAAGACTCATTGATATTTTAAAAAATGACACAGCAACACATTAAAGCAGGCTATGAAACATTGCTGTTCAAATCATGCCTGAATTTTAAAAGTTTTTGAAGAGAGTTGGTAGACAGAGTAGGCAGTGGTAGATAAGTAGACTAGAAGAAGTAGATGTGAAACTTCTGGGTGCATAGAAAACAAAATGTCTTCCATCTCAACTTTGGGCTCTTTTGCTACCTGTAATCTAAAAGTCCAGAAGAGCATGATAGCATGTCTTAGTTTTTCAGCAAACCACTAACTTCTGGCATTCTTTTGTGCTGCTGTGTCAGATTTTCCTCTTTCAGAAGACAACACATGATGTTGCTGTCATTTTAATATAATTATTACTGTTATCTAGTGCTGGTACTTGTGTATGCCCTACATTTTGGCTTTTAATCAGCATGTAAGTGTGTTTTATGTGTGATTGCCAAAGTTGACTATTACAAATGATAGTGCTAGCGTAATATATTATTTTTAAGATATATCATAATAGTGTCCTTTTTTTATTTGGATAGTTTGGTTTTCTGTGAAGACATGTTTTCATTCCTTTCTCTAAACATTTTATTTTATTGCAGTTTCACTTTTTAATCACTTATGTAATTTTTTTTTTTTTTTAAAATCATTCGTGTCATCTGACTTAAGTGGTTTATTGGGTTTTACTTTTTTGTTTTTCATTATTAGTCCACCCAAAACTATGTAAGTTGATTTCGTTTTTCCACATTTGGTGCAGGGTTTTTCCCATAACTTTAGTACTTTCAGATTGTATCTGCAATAAAAATCACCAGTTGTGTATTTGTGATATTCTTGATTCCAGGCGGTGGCATGAAACTCAAGTTTTAAAAGTATGTTTAACCCTGGTATACATAGAGATCCATGAGAGAAGTGACAGTGCTCAGCATAACATATATACTTTTGTTTTTGCTCACATAAATGTTTGTGTGCATTTGATATTTTTTGTTGGTTTTTGTTGTTTTTTTTTGGACACAGACTTCCCATAGCATATTATCTCTGTATCTGTTTAAAATCATTAGTTTGAGAATGTATGTTTTCTTAGTGGTTTTCAACATGTCATCTTGTTTATGATGCACACAGAATCATGTTATGAGGTGCTGTTTGGAGAATACTATGAAAACAAGTAATTAAAACGAAGCGGAGATTCAGTGTTTTGGCATGTTTCTCTACCAAAAACTTTATACTGCATTAAAATTGCAGTAGAAAAATGCACCTCAGAAGAAAGTAAGATAGTTATATGTTAATTTATTTAACCTAACATCAGGGCAGATTGTTTCAAATTGAAATGTCCCACCTGTTTTGAACATTATATATGTTTACCCTCCTGTCTCCAGCATATCTTTACTATCTATTTAAAAAAAAAAAAAAAACTTTTCCACCTGATTTTAAAAGTTTTCTTTTCATCACATTGTCTAGTTTTTCATCACATTATGTAGCTCAGTATCCGTTATTTGTTAAAGGTATATGGAAAAGCTTTAATGTGATATTAACAGCTTTTATGGTGGTAAATCACATTTTATGTATTTGATTTACTTTGTTTTATTTATCACAACTTTGGAGCTAAATTTGCAGAAGTGCGCATATGTTAAATATTTTTGTTCCTTTTTTTAACAGCGTTAGTCATATTTGTTAGGCTTACACTTTAAAGGTGCTCATATTTACACAAATAAATCAAATCCCTGCTGTTGGAGATGAGTAAGGCAAATATTTTGATTATGGAGTGAGATAACGTCGGTACAAAATTTAATTCTAAAGTTATGGGATGCTAGTATTTGGAATCAATTTTCTCAGGCTCTCGTGATGAGTCTGATATATTTGGACTAAGTTTTTGTTGTATTTTGTCCTGATTAAAAATGTTATTCATCCATATTCAGTTTCCTTTATAACTATATATAACATTACCATAATTTTAAAACACTTGAAAGAACCAACTTTAAAACTATGAAAACTCAAAAGCAGCAGAAAATTTGTTGCGTCAAGCATGGGGTAAAACCAGCATGTCTTTTAAGGGTTAAATGCAAAATATATTGGATCCTGTTCCCTAAATCTGTTAGCAGGAAAATATCATTAGTCTTAGTTGGAAAGTCTGCTGTCAGTTTGGAAGGGTAATTTTTAATGTATTCACTGTGTATGAATTTATTACACACCCGTGTTCCAATGTGTATTTTTCAATACAATGTGATAAATGTTGTTAAGATTGCAATGTTTGCATATTTTTTTTTTTTTAAATAGGGTTGCAAGTAAAACTTGTAACATAGAAGATATGGCAGTTACACTTCTTCAGGGGCCATGAATGCTTCTGCTAAAAGCTAACACTGTTGCTATAAATTTTGTGTCTTCAGTGTCAGAACATTTTTGCCTGGCTTGTACTGTACTTTCTGTTGCTGCACAGTTATGTTTTATTTTTTGTTGCTGTAAATAAGTTATTGCAACTCAGCATTTTTTAATTAACCACCTACACTTGTATTGATTTGCCTTCTATGGGAAAAAATTTCTGCATGGCAGGGAAAAAAAGATATATACATTTTTAAAAAATTCACTGGAATTCTTTGAACATTTGGTGAATTTCCAAGGCATTTTTGAACTAAATTGGAATCACTGGCTACTGTTTGAATTTGGGATTGAGAAACAAGAGATGCGATTGATAATGTTGTCTCTCCAAAAGAAATGAAGAGGTGACGACAATGCAGTAGAATGTGGAAGATCATATAAGATCATTGGTAACACAACTAGTTCAGAAAGGTCAGGTCAGGAATGGCTATACCAAATTTAATGCAATACTGCTACTCATGAGATTTAGAAGTAAGCATTTCTGTCAAACAATTCCAGGAACAGAGCGCAGGATTGACACAAAGGCAGAAAAATAGAAAAGCTTAAGCTTATATAAATCAGAGAGGGAAGTAATTACAAAACATATGACTACACCATAACAAATATTTAGTGATACTTGAAAATGGAAATGTTAAAATAATAAATTTATGAAACATAAGATATCTCACCAACACTAAAGAGGGCTGCAAAGACAAAATTTTCTAGTGACAAATGCAAGAAAAGACAGACAAAGAGATCTAGTACTAATATGAGGTTTTTAAAAATCAGCATGTGCAACAGCTAAAGAGACACCTAAACAAGAGATGCAGCAAAATAGAAGGAACAGCAAAACAAAAGCATTAAAACAGGTCACAATGAGTAAATTAAGGTAGTTGTAAAGAATCACCAATAACTTGCTTCAGAAGTTTATAGTGCTATATTAAACATTGAGAAAAAAAATGAAGTACCCATACAGCATTAGGACAATGTGGGGCTGTTTGATTTTGGAGTAGATAAAAACCAACCTTTAAAATACATTTACAGCAGTGGACATGTACCTAATGATCTTTAACAAATCAGTTATCTTGGCTTTATATAATGCAAATACTATTGAAATTGTGAACCACGTTACAGAAATATTTAGAATTGCCATGTCAAAAGTGAGAAGTGGAAGAACTTTGTTTAGTTTACCGAAGGTAAAGGTACATTGTTAATATTTGTCACAAGAATTGTCTATAGAGAGGGTCTTGGAAGTACGTGCAGTGTTCTGTTTGCGTTGTAAAGGTTTAACCCGGTGAAAATATAAGAAAATTATTAAAAGTGTTAGAAAAACATAATTTGCTAACATCTGCCTGAGGATAGGTATTTGCAACAAATCATTGCTGTGGGAACTGTCAACTCCAGGGAAGTTTTTTGGCAGATAAAACATCAAGTAAGGCGGCTGGAAAAATGAATGAGATCCATAAAGATATTTTGGCAGTGTTAGTTGAAAGGTGCACTGTAACAGAACGACAGTGACTCAGAAATGAAAAACGTAAAATAAATTTTTATCCCTGGATGTGGTCATCATCATGTGACATATTCTTTCCAGAACGTTGTCTCCATTACAGCTGCTCTGAACGCATCACGATTCTGGGCAAGTCGACCTGCATCAGCCAAAGACAAGTTCAGACTCTCTGTGATGTCCTGGGTCCACCGTCGTCTAGGTCGACCCCTTCCCCTTTTTCCAGGGACCATGCCTTCCATCACTGTTTTTTTCCAGACTATTATGTCTTTTTATATGACCGAAAAATTTCAGCTTCCTTATTGCGATGGTATTTAGGAGCCAATGTTCCTGTACGTTTAGTGAGTGCAGTACTTCTCTGTTGGTCTTTTTTTCTGTCCAGGGTATTCTCAACATCCTTCTGTAGCATTTCATTTCGAATGATGTAATCTTTTTTGCAACTGTTTTATTGAGTGTCCAAGTCTCGCAGCCGTATGTTGCTACTGGGAATATACATGCTCTGATCAGTTGTAACTTTGTTTCTTCTGGATGTGGTAGAGTTTTTAATTGTTGTGTTGAACCAGTGCAAGCAAAAATATGACTGTAAAAGAAACAAAATCATCATGAGAGGGCTCAGAGATGTAGTTTTAAGGAAGAGCCTTAGAATTCCATAAAAATATGTCTCTGTAATAGGCCAACAAGCAAAAGAAAACTCTTGCAAAAAAGTCCACTTTCAAAGAGAATAATATAAAGAATAAAGAGCGCTTTCTGACATTGGAAAAATTGACGGAAAAAGATGCAGACACTGAACATTATAACAGTATGACATAGGAAAACAACAAAACTGACAGAAATCATTAGAGACTAGAAGTTATGAAGTGATGTGATCGATCATCCATGCCAGTAGACATATGACAGACACCTGTCTTCAGATATTGCTTACACTAAACTTCTGTTCTTTAGAATATTTCATTCTGGGTATATATACCTTTAAACTATATACCGTATTTCCCACCAAATAAGGAGCACCAGGGTAAAGAAAAAATTAAATTTAAGAGATAGATTTAAGGAGAAATGTGTGTCTTATTTGCTGGGATGTACAGTATTGTTATTTACCCTTTCAGATTTATGGTTGCTCTCATTTTTTCTTTTATTTTCCATTTTGAACATAAACAGGAGAGAGATAAAGAGCTTTAAAGTAATGCAAATACTATATACAGTATATTTACATCATTGGTCATGAAATCCAGAACATCTTCAGTAACTACGTTTTTATAAGATACAATTTTGATGTGATAATCAGAAGTTACGTTTTTAAGTAATAGCAAGATAAAAGAAAAAAAATATTTATGCTCACGGAAATGTGGTCAGTAAAATGATGGATCTACAGTAGATTGTTTTATGTGAAGAAATAATGTGACCATAAATTGTAGTGTAAACATTTCACATTTCGTTAACTATTTCGTTAATAAATGTGAACAGGTGTTGAGTTAAAAAATACATCCGAGTTGTGTTTCTTGATTTGTGTGTTACGCTGTTAGCCTTGTTTCTCATTTTTATAATCATTATCAGTCTGCCATCTTTTCTCACTGTATGTCTTACGTAATGAAAACCTAGGAATGAAAAGAGAATTAATGAAGATCAAAGTTAGACAGCTATAATATTTTGGCTATACAAAAAGACATAATGCCTTGCTCAAGACAAAAATAGAAGGAAGAGTTGAAGGCAAGCGAAAGTGGGAAGATAACATCAAAAGATGGACAGGAGAGTCTTATCAGAGTGTACCATCAAGATAAGAGACAGAAGTTTGAGATCCATTGTGTGCAGACGGCATCTCTCATACTGTTAGATTTGCATGAATGACACGTCTACTGTAATATGAATTATGTAAAAAAAATTGTCTAGTTGCACTACTTTTTGGTCTTACTTTTCTTTTCATGTTCTTCAACTTTACTATTTCTCTCCCAGGTTGTCTTCCTTTCATTAGTTTTACGCCATTTCATACTCACCTTATATTATCCTTTTGTTTCATTGTATCACCTTCTCATATTAAATGTTCCTGTGTATCATGTTGTCTTTCCTGTTTATAATTTTTATATCACTTTCTCTCTCTCTCTCTTCTTGGTGGCACTCCCCCCTTTTTTTCAGTGTTGTTTTTGCTGTCCATCTTCATTTCTTTCATGTCATTGCTCTTTCGTGCTTCTCTGAAAGTATGTCACACAAAGTTAGTTGCTTATCCTTTACAGGACGTGGCAATCAACCCCAGCTTTTATTGGCTGTTTGTGATTTTTCTAAGCAATTTTTTCATTCAGTAGTTTGCCATTGCTTTCTGATCGGTACGGCGCTTATACCATTGTTAAAAATCCACACAAAGCGATCAGCTACCAAACCGCCTGCAGCAGGTTTCGAACCTGGTATATCTGGATTATGAAACTGCGTTCATATCCATTAGGCCACAGACGCCAACATGGCACACAACTATATCATAATTTAACTGAATGAAAAGTATAGTACACATTCATCAGAGTAAATAAATGCTGATGATGTTGCTCTACGAAGGCTTCCTGCATTCATTTACAGAAGCTGCAGGAACTGTGAGGATCTACTTTAGAACCAATAAACTCTCTAATGATAAAATCCTGGTTGTTTTCAGAATATTTAGAATTTGTGCAGCTTATATGTAACTTTTGAACCAGAGTTGGGGCACAGCACCAAAGATGGGCATGACACGAAGGATGGCCACTGACCAAGCAAAATAGAGAGTTTGTTGCTGCCCTACAAGATACCACTAGGCGTGATGGCCACTGACTGCTTTGTCAGTCAGGGTGCTAAGGATCCAAGAAGAAGAAGAGGTATGTAACTTTTATCTCTGCCAGATGATCTGCTTCCATCAACAGAGTAGTAGAAAATTCCAACTAAATAATTTACAGAGTGTTCACTTCAAAGAAAAGGCCATGTTTCTATCTACCTTACGCATGACTTGTGGGTGTGTGTTACATAATAAATTATTAAAAAAAAAAACAACAAATTTTGTCTCATTTTAGCAAGGCATTTTAGCATTCAACCTAGTCGGTTATATTAGGACGCATGACCAAATATAAAAGACCTTTGGTGTGATGACAGTGTTTCTGTTGTTATTCTACAAAGAAACTTGTTTTACTCGATCAGTTGGTCCATCTTTTGATTCACTTTTCTGATACACAACTCTTTGTCAATGGAAGTACAGTTGTTCTGTGTTATACAGAGCCAGTCCTAACACATGGAAGTGAGTCCAGGACAGTTAGGAAACAAGAAGGAAAAACCATGGAGGCCACAGAGATGTAGTTTTATAGTAGGTTAAGAACAGCTAAAAAGAGTAATGAGGATGTCCTGAAAGAAGCCAATGAGCAAAGGAAGTTTATTATTCACTTTAGAAGGTAGCAGTCCACTTCTTAGGGCATGTTATGTGGGGAAAAAAAGCTGCATTACATTGTAACAACAGGAAAGACTGGATGAAAAAGTTGCATTACATTGTAACAACAGGAAAGACTGGATGAAAAAAAAGCTGCATTACATTGTAACAACAGGAAAGACTGGATGAAAAAAAGCTGCATTACATTGTAACAACAGGAAAGACTGGATGAAAAAAAGCTGCATTACAATGTAACAACAGGAAAGACTGGATGAAAAAAAGATATACCGAATGACAAAGAAAAGGTGATGGGACAGTTTGACATGCCGTAGAAAGACATCAAGAACACAATTGTAAACAGTGCTGGAGTCATCAAAATTGTGGAGAGATGATATCTCTCTCTCGCTCTTTTTTTCCTTAATGTAAAGGACAAAATGGTGACACCATCTATTACATGTTCTGTCAGACAAGTGACAGATAAATAAATAAAAGAAACATTTTCACAGGTGAAATTAAGTAACCACATTTATTACATGCATACAAATCTGCACCATCACACAGAGTTCAAAACACTCAGTAGCAATCTTTCCTAATGCACATGCAGTATTTACACTCAAATTCATATATCAAAATAACACCAATATAAGGAAATAATTTTAGTTTAATTCCTAACAGTGTAGGTAAGTCCTTACCCTTTCCTTCCGACTAATGAAAACTGTCAAACTTAATGTTCAGCTAATTTTGCACATGCATGTCAAATCCATTGTCATTCATTCATAACCCTCCACTCCCAAAGGAGCATAGGCCTTCAACAAACACATGCCAAGTCCTCCTGTCACGTGCCATCATCTCAAGTTCTTTCCATGTTCTGCTCATCATTTTCACCTCTGTTTCCAACTCTCTTCTCCATGTACTTCTTGGTCTTCCTCTGCCTCTCTTGCCCTGGGGGTTCCAGAACAAGGACTGCCTTGTAATGCTATCAACAGGTTTCCTCAGTGTGTGTCCTATCCATCGCCATCGTCTTCTTCTCATCTCTTGTTCCACTGGCACTTGTCCAGTTCTTGTCATCAGTTCCACATTGGTAACCTTGTCATACCATTTTAATCCCTCTATTCTACGCAAGCACCCATTTATGAAAGTCTGTAGCTTTTTGGTTGTTGTCTTTGTTGTTCTCCATGTCTCCGAGCCATACAATAGGACTGACTTCACATTTGAGTTGAAGATTCTTATTTTCGTGTTGGATCCTATTTCTCTTGATCTCCATATATATTTCCCAATGCAATGAAAGCTCCTCTTGCTTTTTGTATTCTTATTTTGATATCGCTGTCTGTCCCTCCAACTTTGTCTATATTACTGCCAAGATATGTGTATGATTCTACATCTTGTATTGGCGTTTCTTCAAGTTCAACCCTGTTTTCATTACCTGCATTTATTCTCATTATTTTTGTCTTTTCCCTGTGTATTTTCAGACCCAATTGCTGTGACCTCTCATCGAGTGTTTTCAATTTGTCCTGCATCTGATTACGGTTATGGGACAGGAGAGCCAAATCATCAGCAAAATCCAGATCATCCAACTGCTTAGTCAGAGTCCACTGGATTCCATTTCTGTTGTGTGTTGTCGATGATCTCATAACCCAATCTATTGCCAGCAAGAAAAGAAATGGAGACAAGAGGCATCCCTGTCGCACTCCTGTTCTTATCCCAAATGGTTCTGTAAGCTGTCCTTCATGAAGAACTCTGCACGTCATGTCTTCATAGGTTTTCTTTATTAAATTAATGATTTTCAGGGGAACTCCATAATGCCTCATCAATTTCCAAAGTGATTCTCTGTCCACACTGTCAAATGCTTTTTCGTAGTCCACAAATCCGATGTATAGTGGTGAATTCCATTCCAGACTTTGTTCAACTATTATTCTCAAAGTGGCTATCTGGTCTGTACATGATCTGTTTTGTCGAAAACCTGCTTGTTCATCTCTCAATTTCTTGTCTATGGACTCCTTTAATCTCTCAAGGATAATCCTGTTCAATACCTTTCCTGGCACTGATAGTAACATTATTCCTCTATAATTTGTGCACTCTTGTAGATTTCCCTTCTTAGGCAACTTAACCAGATATCCTTCCTTCCATTCTGCTGGTATCTCTTCTTTTTCCCAGACTTTACCAAGTAATTTATATAACATCTCTGTAGCCGTGTCGATATCTGCTTTGATGGCCTCTGCTGGAATGCTATCAGGTCCAGACGCTTTTCCATCTCTTAGAAGCTTTATGGCTTTCTTTATTTCTTCCTTCGTTGGTCTTTCACCGTTAATTTGTAGCTCTTCTTCTGCTGGCTGGATGTCCGGCGGGGTTTGTGGAGCTGGTCTATTGAGAAGGTCCCCAAAATATTCTGTCCACCTCTTCATTTGCTCTTGTATATTGCTGAGCAGTTTCCCATTCTTATCTTTTATGAGGCAACTTGTTTGCTTGTATTTCCCTGTTAGCTTCTTTGTGCTGCTATACAGTTCTCTCATATTTCCTTTGGCTGCAGCATCTTCTGCCTCTCTTGCCAACTCCTCAATATACTTCCTCTTGTCTCTTTTGATACTTCTTTTTACTTCTTTGTTTGCTTCTGTGTACACTTCTTGAGCCTTGGCTTTGGAACTTCTGGTTTTGCTTGTGTTTAACTCTGCTTTCTTGTTTTTTCTATCTTTTATCTTATTGATGGTTTCTGTTGTTATCCATGCTTTTTGTTGTCTTTCCCTTTTCCCCAGTATTTCTTCACATGTCTCATTCCATACAGTTTTGACCTGCTGCCAATAGTCTTCTGTATTCTCTACATCTTCCAACTGTTGGAGCACTTGGAATTTGTTGGATACTGTGACCGCAAATTTGTCTCTTGTTTCTTGATTTCTTAGCTGTCCTACATTAAACTGTTGTCTATAATTTTGCATTGTTGCATATCTCTTGAGTTTCATTTTTACTTTGGCTATCAGAAGATGGTGATCTGATGCCACATCTGCTCCTCTATATACCTTTACATCCTGCAATGATGATCTAAACTTCTTCTTTATGCATATATGATCGATCTGATTTTCTGTTCTATGGTCTGGTGATATCCATGTTGCCTTGTGTATTCTCTTATGTGGAAACATGCTTCCTCCTATAGCCAGTTGATTTGAAGCACAGAAGTTTGCGAATAGTTCTCCATTTTCATTCATTACTCCTAGCCCATGTTTTCCCATGACTTCTTCAAATCCAGTATTGACTGTACCTATCTTTGCATTCATGTCACCCATCAAAATTGTGATGTCTCTTCTTTTTACTTTATCCATAATTTCCTGTAGTTTAGTATAAAATGCTTCTTTCACAGACTCTTCTTTGTCATTAGTTGGTGCATAACATTGGATGACATTGACATGAATTTTCTTTTTAGCTGTTTTGAAAATAGCTGTTATTATCTGGGTCCCACAGCTTCCCATTCAATGAGTGCTTTCTGTGCTTCTTTAGATAACATAAGAGCTACCCCTTCACTGTGGTGTGAACTTTCGTCTTCGTGTCCTGAGGACAGCACCAATTCACCTGTGATGAGTTTCTTCCTGTCTACCCCCTTCCACTTTGTTTCACACATTCCCAGAACCTCGATTTTGTATTCCCTCATTTCTGCTGCTACTTGTGCCACTTTCCCTTGTTCGTTCAATGTCCGAACATTCCAGGTGCCAAATCTGGAAGTTCTCCTAGAAGAAAGAAGGTTAGTCAGCAACACAGACTCCTTTCGGCTTTCTCTGTGTTGCATCATACGCCTCCCCGCGAGAGGACCTTCCCCTGTCTTGGATGGCTGTGTTTTATTTTCTTTATTTGACTTGTCCATATTTGTTGAAGTTTTTTGTGGTTTAAATTTTTTTTTAACAGGATGGGGTAACCGGCCCCATGCCCAACCCTCCTTAGTCGCCTTCTACGACATGCTTGGCAGGGGACAGTGTTACTATTCTTTGCTCCCCTTTCGGGCCCCGGTAACACACGGGTGAAATCCATTGTCAGCAGATCATTAATTCACCATAACATATCATTCTGCGCATGTTATGATTGCTGGATTTTGATCTTTGATCAAAATAAACAACTGTAGGAAAAGTTACACTGCCCAGATGAAGTCCCACAGTTTCAGGTCATTCCCAACAGTACAAGAAAGCCTTGATTCCTTCCTTCCTTCCATCTCATGAAAACCGCCACAGTAACTTTTTGGTTAATTACATGTGTGATTTCATTTTGTTTTACAGCAGATTATTACCCCACTGATCACTTACACTTCAAATGAATTATCAAATTTTACAAAACTATACAATTTTATTTATATATACTTACAGAAATGCGACTATAAATAACATGCAATTCCACAAATTCATTAACATGTCTTCAGTTTTTTTTTTACATTTGTATTTGCTTCAAATGGTATGCGAATTAAAAACAATCTAAATTTTTACAACACACTTGAAAGCGTCGAAGTATCTAAATAACACTGAAACTCAATTTGACTGGAATCTTCATCAAACACTAACTATTTCACCACATCCTTCTGTTTTATATTTGTTCACCCTTACCGAGGAGCTGTAGGATTTTTCTTGTGACATTATCTTCAACATTTCTCTTTTCACTCCTTATGAAACATGAAGTCACCATTACAGATTCTCCCTCAAGAAAGCCTATGCCAAAGCACAAAATCTTGCAGCAGTGGTCTCTGTAACAATTTTTTTAAATATGATAAAGTTGTCAGCTCTATGCACCCCCTCACATTATTCATCTTTTAGTACATGCCCCCAGGGAGCGGTAGTCTTATTTTTTCTTGTGTCTTCTCTGAGACCCTGGGTACACAAGTGGGTCGTGTGACATCAATGTCTCAAAACAATGAGTCTGATGCCATGTAGTGTCACAACTTGAAGTTAGTATGAGTAAAAATGACAAATTATGCCTATGATTTTCTCATATACCAGCATAACATTATCTGAATGGAAAACATTCATGGGGGCTTCAAATCTGCAGGAATTGATGTGGATCTACTGTCCTGGTCATGCAAGGGTACGCAGTATTGAGAAAGCTGACAGACTAGCATAAAGAGCACCCACCGTGGGGACACTGGACAGTATCTCTCTGAGATCAATTAATGATCGCCTGTTAAGAGAATGACACTGAAATAGATGAATCATCAAGGTTAAGATTGTTAGAATTTGGCATCAAACGTAGGGCTAGCAGATATGGACGTATGAGAGGATGCATCCGCCGTGTATACAACCAGCAAGCTACTGGAACAGTTAGCATTCACTCTTCAACATATACTGAGGGAAACTGAGCACCTATGGGTTTGCACGGAGTGCAATGATGTTGATTCTGTTCAACAATAACATTATCTATGGCACACAACTTCTTCTTCGATCCTTAGCCGCCGACCATCAAAGCAGTCAGTGGCCATCACGCCTAGTGGCGTCTTGTAGGGCAACAACAAATTGATTCCACTTTGCTCGGTCGGTGGCCATCCTTCGTACAGTGCCCCAACTCTGGTTCATTCTTTGCATCTCAGCCTCCACAGTCCTCCGCCAGGTTGTTTTTTGGTCGGCCTCTCTTTCGTTTTCCTTCAGGGGTCCAAAGCATAGCTGTTCTTGTGATGGCATCGGGGTCTCTTCTGAGGACATGACCAACCCAGCTCCAGCGTCTGCCAGCTATGATGGTGTGCATGTCCTCTTGCTTGCTACGAGTAAGCAGATCTTGGTTAGTGATGGTATTCGGCCAAAAGATTCTGTGAATTTTTTTTTTAGGCATGTTGTGTGAAAAGAGGACAATTTTGACATTTCCTTCTCTGTAACTCTCCAGCATTCTGCACCATAGAGAAGCACAGAAAGCACACAGCTCTGATATAATCTTAATTTTGTGCTTGTGCTGTATTGGGAGGACTTCCAGATGTTGTTTAGGCTAAAGAAGGCTGTTCTTGCCTTATTCATTCTGATGTTGATGTCTTTGCCTGCACCGCCGTCTGGTGTTACTATGCTTCCTAGGTATGTGAAGGTATCTGTCTGTACCAATTGCTGATTCCTTACTGATATGGGCTCAGGGTCGCTCACATTGAGCGTCATGACCTCAGACTTCTTTAAATTGATGTTCAAGCCCACCTGCTGGCTAAACTTATTAAGTCTATCCGTTTTTTCCTGGATGTGTTGATGTGAATGTGCTAGTAGTGCAATGTCATCTGCATATTCCAAATCTTCCAATGTAGAAAATGTTGTCCATCTTATTCCTCTTGGACTGCCCTCTGTTGTCTGGCGCATCACCCAGTCTAGGCACACAACTATGTCACTCTTAACATTCTTTGGTTATGATGCAGGGTGATTTTCATAAACGTAATTGCATAGAACAAAATGATGGAAAAGGTGCGACAAGATCACCAATGTGGAACATGACAAGAGCCAGTGAAATAGATATGAGAAGAAGATGCCGGCAGTGGATGGGGGACACACGCTGAGGAAACCTGTCAATAGCATTACAAGGCAGTCTTTGTACTGGTAAGAGAGGGACCAAAAACAAACACACGGAGAAGAGAACTGGAGACAGTAATGAAAAGGGGAAAGACCTAGTGCAGATGGCACAGGACAGAAGGACCTGGCATAAATATGTTGAAGGCCTATGCTCCTTGTGACGTTGGCTAATGATAATGATCATGACCATGATCGCAGGGAATTTGAAATAGCGCACACAAAAAACCAAAAAAAAAAACAAGAATATGCACAATAAATACATTCTCTACACTGATTGACACATACACACAACAAATACATTCTTTACACTGATTGACACATACACACAACAAATGGATTCTCTACACTGATTGACACATACACACAACAATTACATTCTCTACACTGATTGACACATACACACAACAGTTACATTCTCTACACTAACTGACACATACACACAACAAATGGATTCTCTACACTGATTGACACACACGCACAACAAATGTATTCTCTACACTGATTGACACATATAAACAACAAATGCATTCTCTACACTGCTTGACACATACACACAACAAATGGATTCTCTACACTGATTGACACACACGCACAACAAATGCATTCTCTACACTGATTGACACATATAAACAACAAATGCATTCTCTACCCTGCTTGACACATACACACAACAAATGCATTCTCTACCCTGCTTGACACATACACACAACAAATGCATTCTCTACACTGATTGACACATACACACAACAAATGCATTCTCTACACTGATTGACACATACACACAACAAATGCATTCTCTACATTGACTGACACATATGCACAACAAATGCATTCTCTACACTGATTAACAACATTCTGTACAACATTCACAACACATCACACAACATCTGTCATCATCTCAGTTTTTGTTTCTTTTCTGGAGGTGGTCGCATGCTGCCATTTGTTGTAGGTTTTTCCTCTAACTTTTCAACTTTGACCTCTACCTTCGCTTCTTCTGCAGGAGGAACTGTTGAAACATTCAAATAAATCACACTTAAAACTCCAAAATAAAAAACTAGCTGCTATGGCAATAACACAAATAAAGAGGATACAAAATTCTAGCAGACTCCACATGGCCCAAAGTCACATGACAGTGACTCTAAGTCACATGATCGGTGTCAAGACCACATTAACCCACACATCCATTTAGGTTCATTTCAAACATATTCTCAAAGTGTTCAAAACATTGAGCTGTCTTTACTGCAGGCATATTTACTTATACACGATTTCCATTTCCCTCTTTAACTCTTGCAGGTCGGAATTTTTTCATCAGTTTTGCCAGAATTATTTTTGTACCTTAAAGCAGTACCTTTATAAATTCTAAAGTTTCTGAGTTATTACACAACATAGACACACATATTATACATCACAGTAAAGATAAATGAATGTAGAATTAGAATATGAAGGATTTTTAGTGATGTTCTACATATAGTATTCAGTTATGAGTCATAACGAAAATACGGAACAAATTTCACGGAACACAAAAGTGACGTTCCCAACGTCGTTTTGGCTTCTAGGGGTTTTGCGGATGTACGCTACCAGCGTCGTTCCGGCCTTTAAGAGTTAAGGAGCATAGGGCTATCACTGCTGCTGGTTCTCTTACAGGAAGTCTGCACAAAGCATTGATGTGCTCTTGAAGTAATGTTTTCTGTAGCAATCTGTTTTATATGATCAGGCTGCCAGTCCCGCTCACAACCTTAAATTAGGCACCTCTTAGGACATACCTGGGGTGAGATCCCCCATGGACGGCGGGAAATTCACAATGTGTCCACCCCCCTCCCTCCATTTAGGTTGACACCAGAAGTAGGGATCCTTTAAATGTATGCAAACTGGAGCTCAAGACTCCAACTCAGTAAGTTTTCGAAATGGCAGAATAGCCACAGGAACAGTATAGATCTTTGATGTAGATAATACCAAGAATTCTTACTGTCTTGTGTGTCTAGTGTACCGTCTTGTGTGTCATCTTGTGTGTTTAGTGTACCGTCTTGTGTGTCATCTTGTGTGTCTAGTGTACCATCTTGTGTGTCTAGTGTACCGTCTTGTGTCTAGTGTACTGTCTTGTGTGTCTAGTATACCGTCTTGTGTGTCTAGTGTACCATCTTGTGTGTCATCTTGTGTGTCTAGTGTACCGTCTTGTGTGTCTAATATACCGTGAATTTGTAAAACTGATTCCATATCGCTTTTCTTTTTTTAAGTTATATATTTTTCACCTTGGTATTAGCTGTGAAAGAGCAACAAGCTCGGCAGTCCTAGTTAAACAACAACAACACCACCTCAAATATATTATATCTCATTATTTTCAAGAAAATACTTGCTCAGGAGAGTTTAAGTATATGATAAATTTATATCATGAAAATCTGATTTTCAATTTCAAAACCTTTAAACAGCAAAACACATTCAGTGGAGTGCTGCCAAGTCAAAGACTTCTCACTCTCCCACCAAACAAAAACAGTACTACAACAACACAGCCAACAAGTGAACGTTGGTAAATGACCATGATAAAAAGCCTCCTGGTAAATGTTCTTGAAGTGTCCTTGGTGACTACTAAAGTGGTGTCTTTCCACACCTTTCCACTGCTGGTGTTTTTTTTCTTAAATCACCAATTTTGTTGGGCTTTCTTTTAAATCACCACTTTTGTTGGGTTTTCTTTAAATCACCAATTTTGCTGGGTTTCCTTTTTTTGTCACAAAGTGTTGCAATGTTTGTTATCTCAAAACATGCACAGTAAATGTTAACTCTTACTTGATTTGTGCAGTACCTTACTTCTGAACACTGGTCTCCTTCATGACATTTACATCTGATGTTTTTATGATCATTGACTTTTTAACATTCTTTTGTAAAATCACATCCCTTCATCTCCAGGGTATGTAACTGTTTATTTATTGTCCATAATTCACTTCCATATAACATTTTTGGCTTTGTGTATAACTAGATAACTCCCTTTTTTCACTTTCATGGATAGATTTACGGCATAAGATGTCATTCTGTTTTTTAAACAGTATTTCTACTTGGACAATTTGTTATTTGTTTCTGAGCGGTACTTTTCATCTGAGGTCATCAGTGTGCCCAGCAAATCTTAACGACTGCAAATATCCTCAGTAGGCGAGTATTCTTGAAACAGGTCTTCCCACCTGGGGTAGAATCATCATCAGCATCAATACTATTCCAGTTCCTTTGTAACATAGATTCTCAGTTAAAACATGCCAAGCCTTCCTGTCCTGTGTCATCTTTATCTCTTGTCTCCCGTTCTCTTCTTCACATTTTAAAATCTTCCCATCTCTCTTACCCTGGGGATTCCAGAGCAAGCACTGCCTTGTAATGCTATCAACAGATTTTTCTCAATGTGTGTCCTATTCAAAGCCAGCATCTTCTCCTCACCTCCTGTCCCATTCTTTTATTGACTTGTCCATACTGCAGTTGAAGGTTTTGTGGGTTAAAGTATTTACAGGATAATTATAATTACATTACAGAATAATGAATTATTATAATATCATCATTACCCTTCAGCTCCCTAAGGAGCATAGGCCTTTAGCAAACTTATGCCAAGTCTTAAATATTACAATATTTTTCTTCTTCTTGATCCTTAGCCGCCGACTGTCAAAGCAGCCTGGTGGCGTCTTGTAGGGCAACAACAAATTGATTCCACTTTGCTCGGTCGGTGGCCATCCTTCGTACAGTGCCCCAACTCTGGTTCATTTTTGGCATCTCAGCCTCCACAGTCCTCCGCCAAGTTGTTTTTGGTCCGCCTCTCTTTCGTTTTCCTTCAGGGGTCCATAGCATAGCTGTTCTTAAATATTACAATATTTAAACAGTATAGATTATACAATATTGTAATTATTACAATTTACTTACCGCAAAATGGCGATGACAAAGTCACAAATGTGGAACTGATGACAAGAACCAGACAAATGCCACTGGAACATAAGAAAACGACGATGGTGGTGGATAGGACACACACTGAGGAAACCTGTTGAAAGCAGTCCTTGTTCTGGAATCCCCAGAGAAAGAGAGACAGAGGTAGACCAAAAAACACACGAAGAAGAGAAATGGACGTATAAATGAACATGACGAGGAAAACGTGGAAGGAGCTTGAGCTGATGGAACGTGATGAGGATTTAGCATGTGTTTCTTGAAAGCCTATGCTCCTTGGGGAGCTAAAGGATACTGATTGAAAATGGCAAGGAGCAACAAACCTTTGGCAGGTGGTTGTTGAGGTGGGGGCATAAATAGCGGAGGATGCTTCTTGGCCAACTCCCCAAGTAACAAATCAACACGTTTCCTCTGAAATGCTGAGCTTGCCTCTTCTTTCTTCTTCAGTTTTTTGTCCTTTGCTGCGGGCTCTGAAAAATAAATACAATTAATCAAAATTAATCCACAATGCCTAGTGTAGCTTCTATGGGTCACTGAGGAGATAAAAGACAAAACAGGACTACCGCTCCCACAAGAGTGCTGTAAGTGGTGACTAATATGAAGCTGTGTATGAGGGATGGCAACCTCATCATGTAAAACAAATTGCTACAGGAACAACTGATGAATCATCAAGGCTAAGGCTGCTGGAATTTGACATCAAATGTAACACCAGCAGGGATGGACGTATGAGAGGACGCATCCGGTGTGTATACAACCAGTGCGCAACATGAACAATTAGCATTCATACCGTTCGACATTTGCTGAGGGGGAATGAACACCTATGGGTTTGCCTGGAGTGCAATGATATTAATTCTGATTAACAATAACATTAACCATAACGAGCAAAAAGAGAAATGATGATCATTTCTATGTGAAGGAGAGTAAAAAAAATGGTGAACTGCATCATCATGACTGTCTACCATATCATAAATGATGAGGTGAAGTCTGCATATACAAAAAAGTACTGTCAGCACACTTTTCTGTTTATAAAGATTTTTTACACAAACGTTTCTGCTTATAAAGAATTTTACTTTATATAATTAATTAGGTACATCAGTTTTTTTCTATCTTTTTCTACTGCATGCTCAAATATTTATATTTTCCCACAAATATTTGTAATTTAAAAAAAAAATGTGTTTGATTTAATATTAGTTTGTTCATTTAGTTTTTATTAGTTCGCTATAGCATCACTGTTGCTGTATGTTTTTTTTTAAAGATACTGTTAGTTGGTTTTTCTAGCGTGATGCAAATGTTGATGTGTAGATGGCCAGGTATGCGTGTCGATGTCACCTGAACAGTGTAATGGTGCGGTGAAGATCTGGGTCACTCACGCTGACAGCATACATGGTCCTTGTACGATGATGATGAGACATGGGTGTGTAGTCGCGAACGCGTTTAGGCTCATATATAGTTACACAATACACCCAGTCACACTCGTACTGAAGCCAATGATGGTTGAAACTACTGGTGACAGTTCATACATTTATTCACAGGACTAACAGTAGAATCACACAGGAACAGTCAATGTAAACAGGATCACATACATCATGTTAATTGAAATCGCTTGGTACATATCAGGCATTCTAAGGCTGGTGAACATTCAAATATGTGGGCATGGTCAATAGTGGTATGTTCTTTAATGTACAGTTCATAATGCCGCTTTGGTATCCCTGACTGAACGCGTCAGATACCTGAATAACTCTGTCATACAAAAGACGAGCCCTTAACTCATGTAATCCTATTACCAGGGCCGTCATTCAACTTGGCAAAACACGCCAGTTATATCTTTTCATGCGGTAGAATAGTGGCCATTACACAGACCTCAATATGACGTCAGCTGTGTACTCTTCATAAGCAGGTTGCATAAACCCTGCTATAATGTTTGTATAAATATACCGCCAACCTGCGGTTTCCACCATATATAACTTCGTCACTGGACTTCTGATCATATGAAGATGAATAGTCTTAAATAGCTACCTTGAGCACAAAATATAAGTTCTGCATTACAGGAACTGTGAGCTGTTCTCACAGGCTAGGTAAGCCTTTAACAAATTCTGCAACCGAATGCGTAGTAATGATAAAGTCGGTGTTACCTTGAAACGTATCCTCAGAACACAAGAAATAACACTGTCGTCATTCCTGACGTACAGTAAATCACTGGGGAAAACTGCCAACGCAGTCACTTCGAAGATTTTCCTTCCCCAGGAAACAACGGACATTCACGTCCTACAGAAGCCAGTTCGCATCTCTACCTCACGGAAGTCTAATTTTGCGCTCAACAACTGCGCATGGCACATAGCCCAGAACTGTCTACCTTTGACCCTATTCTCAAAAAAGGTCAAACCCAATGAATGAACCAAAAAGGGAGATAACCCCTAATCAACCTGACACAGCAAAGTTAAGACATAGTTCCCCAACTTTGACCAGGGTGAAAAACATACAACCAATAAATCGACGTTTGAAACTCCGTCAAAGATGACAGCAACATATTACTGCACACACCCCCCCCCCCCCCCCCCCCCCCCCCCCCCCCCCCCCCCACCCCCCCCCCCCCCCCCCCCCCCCCTCCCCTGTAAAAAAAAAAATGAGACATTTAAAAAAAATATATATATCCATGAGCAAGATAGCACAAGCATCAATTATGTGCCCATGAAAGAATGAACCTAATATCAGGTACAATAGACGAATAAATAAAGCGTCTGGAGAGAGTAAAAATCATCCCCCATCATAAGAGAAAATATTTCCTCTAAGCAAAACAAACTCGGGAGGTACCATTAAAGAAACCTAAGTTGCTGGCAATACCAATCATAGATATCAAAAATTGTCAAATACTATAACTACAGCAATATACAAATATCATGAACTACAATACTATACCATCAACATATCTAATGGATATATTTCATGGATGGACATAACCAAATTTGTTAAAGTCATATACATCATCCAAATAGTGAAACAATTGTGTTAATATATATTATGATATTAAGAACAGACATAAGTCTGGAAGTGTATCAGGAAATCTAGGACATAAGATTTAAATGGAATCATGTGGGCATCTAGACAATATGTCTGCCATCACATTATCCGAACCACGGATAGCTCGCACCGTGAAATGGAAAGGTTGAAGAGCAATAGCATAACGAGTAGATCTCGAGCTCTTCAAATCCTTACTTTGCATAGCTGTAAGAGCTTTTTGGTCGGTTTCCATAATGAAATGCGCGCCCAGAAGGAACCTTTGTAGCTTAAGAATGGACCAAACCATGGCCAACAATTCACGGTCTAAAACCGAGTAATTCCTTTCTGCCGCATTCAGCTTCCTAGAAATATACATTACAGGATGCAGAGTTCCTGAATACTCCTGCATTAGTGCCGCTCCAATCCCAGTGGAAGAGGCATCACTACGAAGGACAAAAGTCTTATCAATCGTTGGTAGTCTTAAGATAGGATGAGATGAGAACAAATTCTTAACCTGATCCAATGACGATTGGCATTCTTGGGACCAACGCACCATATTAGGAGAACCTTTTTTTAATAACGTTGAAAGTGGTGCCATAATGGAGGATAGATTATCAATGAATCTTCCATAGAATTGTATTAATCTCAAGAGACTACGTTCTTGCTTTTTTTGTCATCGGGACTGAGATATTTAATATCTTAGAAATGTTTTGGTCCTCTGTCTTCAACAGACCATGACCAACCCGATGACCCAGGAAAGAAATTTCACTAAACCCAACAAAAGCTTTAGAGGGTTTTGCAGTCAAACTATGCTCACGTAGAGTAGATAGTAATTCATTTAAACCTAAATAGTGTTCTTCCCAAGTATCACTGAACAGACAGATGTCATCCAAATAGGCGATGACATCTGTACGATACGATAGAATTCATCGCATCATGCGCACGAAAGTTGCTGGGGCGTTCATAAGCCCGAAAGGCATAAAATTCCACTCAAATAAACCCCTAGGTGTTGAAAAAGCAGTGAGAGGTTTGGCGTGTTCCGTCAAAGGGACTTGCCAATAACCTTTCGACAAGTCTAGTTTAGTAAAGAATTTAGCTTTAGAAAGTCTAATAAGTAGATCATCTAATAAAGGCATAGGTTCAGCATCGAACTTCGTAACTTGATTTAATTTGCGATAATCAACGCAAAGACGTATGTTATTGTCTTTCTTTCGAACAATAACCATCGACGAAGAATAAGCTGAAGTGGATGGTTCAATTATTTTCAATTGAATCATTTCATCCAATTCTTTCTCGACTTGTGCTTGAAAATGAATAGGTATAGGGTATGGTCTTACTCTGATCGGATTACGATCAGTAAGTATGATGTCATGTTCAATGACATGTGTGTGTCCAGGAATGTTGGTAAGGACATCCTGAAATGATTGTAGCGTAGAAGATACTTGACGCTGTTCCTCAAAAGACAAGTTCAAAGAGACGGTAACGTTTTTCCATGATTCCTTAGAATTAAGTGGAATCACGGGAAGAGGTAAGTTAACATCAGAAAAAGTAGTTTCCTCATCCTGTATAACGGACAGGGATGAGATATGACCATGTTGGACTGGAAAATCGTCCGTCGCCTGGAAAATAGGCTGTAAATAGTCTGGTCGCTCAATAAATTCCGTAAGCATATTTATATGAAAGGTTTTATGCCTTCCATCAACATCGACAATATAGTCGACATCCGAAATTTTAGAGACTATAGTGTATGGACCTTTCCAAGAAATGAGAAGTCTGTTCTCCCTCGAGGGAAGTAAGACAAACGCTTTGTCTCCAGGACAAAGTTGACGTAGGCGTCTTTTCTTATTAGCGAATCGCCTAGCCTTTTCTTTAGCAAATTCTGATGATGAAGTAGCTAACCTGCATGATTCGATAATTTTTTCCCTAAGAGCAATGACATATTCATATGACGATTGTGTATCATCGTCAATATTATCGGCAGTGATCAGATCGTGTAGCAAGGACATAGGACCGCGCGGTTGCGCGCCAAAGACAAGTTCAAAAGGAGAAAACCATGTATGCTCGTTGGGAACCTCTCTATAAGCAAAGAGAGCTGCAGGTAGGACCCTGTCCCAATCATCAGGATGATCCTCCGTTATCTTGCCAAGTAAGTTCTTTAGTGTCCTATTAAGACGTTCAACCAATCCATTGGACATTGGATGATAAATACTACTAAGAGACCTTTTAATGTCCAGAGTAGCCATTACCTGAGACATAGTGTCCGATATTAATTGAGTGCCGTGGTCTGACAGTATTTCTCCGGGGAATCCCAGACGAGAAAATATGAGCCAAAGAGCATTTGCGATATCGACAGTTGATATGCTTTTAAGAGGAATAGCCTCTGGCCAACGCGTGCACATGTCAACGCAAGTAAGGATAAATTGATGTCCTCTGGCTGACTTAATCTTAAACGGGCCAATGGGAGCCGAGCTAGCGTAATGGTTACAACACCGCTCTGGCGACCAGGTGATACAGGATCAAACCCGGGCGACGGCATTTGAGGATTTTTCATCGACCGGGATTTGGACTGGATTAACTCGAGACCTGGCGAGGACATTTGAAGGAGTGTCGTCGACCAGGGACTGGCGGCTCCTGAGCCGACCCAGCTGCAATGGGTACCTCTGAAATCGGCGAGTATTTGCCTGAATGGCGAGGGACACCTGTCTCTGTACAAGAAATAAAGGGATACTCACGTAAAATCAATGTCAGGTTAGACATAAAATAATAACCTGAGATTTCGCCTCGAGTATTAGCGGGCGAACGCAAAAAAAAAAAAAAAAAAAAAAAACGGGCCAATAATGTCTATTGCCATTTTCTGAAACGGCTGAATAGGAATATCTGCGGCCTGAATAGGTGCAGCATGTCTTGGACCTCTAGACTTGACCTTTTGACAAATTTTGCAAGATCGGCAATAAATTTGTATGTCTTTGTTCACGAATGGCCAAAAGAAGGACGCAAGGACTCTAGTCTTAGTTCTGGAAAAACCCATATGTCCAGCACACTGAGAATCGTGTGCATGTTGAAGAATTAAGGCTTTCATACACTTAGGCACAAGAATTTGCGAATGCATAGACTTGTCCGAGTGTTGTACCATTCGTACCAATATACCATTCTTCATAGTGATATACGATCTGTGATTCGTATTCTGATTAGGATCCCCTTTCTTTGCGAGAAGGAAGAATTTCTTTAAAGAAGGATTTTCTTCTTGTCGTTTAACAAACGAGTCATGCGAAATCACCAAGTGATCGTCTTGGCTATCAACTCCATTACTATCATCAGATGAAGTTGGAGGGATAAGAGCTTGGGCTCTTGTTACCACTGCATTGACTGTTTGGATATTTTGTTCCTCCCAAATAGAAATTTGTTGCGGGGTGCATTCCTTAACCCCATGAATACGACCGATTATAAGATCCGAAATAAGATTAGGAAGAAGACACGCGTGGACATCTCCTGTAAAGAAGGGAGTATCAATGCTAATGACAGCAGTAGGATATTTTTCCATGGTACCTCCAAATGTAACACATTTGACCACCTTTCCCATGTAACATCGTTTATCTATTTGAGACTGTCTAACCCCGACAGTAGTACATCCAGAATCAAAAAGAACTGAGACTGGACTATCATTCACTAGACCTTTATGCAAGATGAGAGATCCTCTCCCATCATGCGCAACTGTAGCAGGAAGAGCGGGAAGAGGGTGACCACAAATTAAGGTAGATACAGACGATGGCTCGAACAATGTTAAGCATTGGGGGCATTCAGTTGCTCTCCCAAAATCGAAAGCACAACCAGTGATAGCATTAGAGTTCCCACTATCATTTACTTGATTACAGGCTCCATTAAACTTTTGTTGTGCAGAGTTTGCCTGTTGGTAAGCTTTTCTTTTGTTATATCTAGGTCTACCGCGATTATCATTTCCCCTGTAATTGTTATCATATTGCCTATTGTAATTATCATTCTGGTTTGAATCCCGGTTTGTATATTCACCATCGTCATATTCTTGACGTCGAGAATGGTTATCCCGAGAAGAAAAGCTCGGGTAGTTTTTATTGTGATAACCTTTGTGATAGTGTCTAAAATTATTACCACCAAAATTACGAGAACTACCATCTCATCTCCAGTTCTTAGAAGAAGAACCTTCATATGTTGGATTACTCTGCTTATGAGTGTAATTCTGATTACTTTTCCTATTCCAGTTTTGTTGAGCACCCTGAAATTTCTTATTGAAATTAGGGCCAATACGGTGCTGCCGAAGCAACTGGCAACCCTTCTTTCACTTTAGAATTGCTAACTGTAGCATGGGGATGCGCGGTGGCATACTGGCAACAGTATTCCTCCATGTCTTTTAAGTTTTTGGGCTAACGCTCATGAAGAAATGCAAGGAAAGATTCATTAACAGATGACAAAACTTTGTCTCGAAGTAATAAGTCCATTAGACCTTCATATGTTTTCTCAGTTTGAGACAACTCAATCCATCGTGTAAATGTACGACGTATCTTTGTAATAAAATCAGAAATCTACCCCATTTTTTGGCAACATTGTCCTAAAACAAAAACGATAATCTTCTTCTTTTAGTTGATATTTTTTTAGTAATGCTGCTCTGACCACATCATAATCAGTCCTGTCATGTTCCTCTATTGTCATAAGAGTAGTCACTGTTTCACCTGTAAAAAATTCCATCAATTGTTCGACATATTTTTCCTTTTTTATCTTATGCGTATCGCATAAAAATTGAAATCTATCCAGATAATCCGCTATGTCGTCCTTTAAAGGATTGAAATGAGGTAATTTGATCCTACTAGCAAACTCCTTTGTCGTACCCGAAGTTGCTTGATGAGCACCCATATTTGTCAATTTCAATTTCTCTAACTCCAAAGCTAAGAGTTTTTCATTATGTTCCATTTTTGCTTTTTCCTTTCTCTCCTCGGCTTCTCTGTCTAATCTTTTTTCTTCAGCTTGAAGTTTTCTTTCCTCTGCAGCAGCTAGAAGTTTTCTTTCCTCTGCAGCAGCATGAAGTTTTTTTTCCTCTGCTTGAAGTTTTCTTTCCTCTGCAGCAGCTTGAAGTTTTCTTTCTTCAGCAGCAGCTTCATTTTTTTTGTTTTTCCATTTCCATCTGGAATTTTCCTTCATCAGCTTGCATTTGCAACCTTAAATTCTCAGCATCTATCTTCCTTTGTTCAGCTTGCATCTGCAATCTTACATTCTCAGCATCTATTTTCTTTTGCTCAGCTTCTGCTTTCTTTTGCTCAGCTTCTGCTTTCTTTTGTTCAGTTTCTGCTTTCAATTTATTTTCCTCTTTTTGTCTCTTTTCTTCTGACTTCAATGCTATGACGAATTGAGCAGTCGCGAATTCTTCTAATTCTTTACCAGACTTGCCAAGGGATTTCCCTTGTCCAATGAAGTATTCCAGTGTAGACATTCTGTCTAATGAGATCAGTAACCTGAAAAATTAAATAAATTACCTTATCCCACTTCAATGGGAGACAAGTCTTCAATATTAGACCTGTATACTCAGTTCAGTTTATTTCACTCTCTTTGAGAGACAAGTCTTAGTCAAAGACCTTGTATGGTTACCTTGTTTCTTTATAATAATATTCTATCAATAATCTCAATATGAATAGTGTATCATATTAATAATAATAATAATAATACATGACCAAGTATATGTATGTAGACTGTGTATGACAATAATAAATACAAGGACAAAAATACAGAACAACAACCAAAAATGTTTGCAGAAGTCAAATAAACAATACAGCGAAACTAAGGAAAATGTTACAAAAATGTGTAATGATGACTGCGAAAAGTAAACAAGACAAATGGCAACACTGTTATAAACAAAAAAGGTGTAAAGAAATAAACGAAAGGAAGGAGAGACGAACAGATACAAACAAAACAAATCGTAAATCAAAGAATGGAAAAATAACGAAAACAACACTAACACATCTCGTCACAGCTAAACGTAAATAGCAACAATTGTCGCTAGCAAATTCCTAATTAACCTTTAGCACGCTGCCGTCGACATATGTCGACGAAGGCAACCTATGTTTTCCCAGCTGTTGTCGACATATGTCGACAAGCGGATATTGTCGGATAACTAATTTATAATGTGTGTGCACGTGATCTTAACCCCGGATGTCAAAATTGACTCTTCTGTGAAAGAAGTTTAGCTACCTTTTCTGACTTTCAGTTGTAACGGATGTGTTAGCGAAATTTTTCTGTGCAATTTTCAAATCGAAATCAATCGGCATGGATCAAGCTGCCATTTTAGCTGAAATTTTCATGGATTCTGATTCCGATGAGGACGACATTGCTGGGCCTAGTACTGCTAATGTGGTTCGTGCTCAGAATAGGGATGATGAAGGTGATGGGGAAAATAGTGATGTGTCGAGTGTTGATGATGATTTTGAAGAATTGAATATTGTTAGGGCACCTGATGGTTACAAACACGACTGGCTCCGCAACTTTGATCAAGTTGTGGGACCTGTGGGCGTTGACGATGACATTTCTGAGGTAGATGTGTTCCGTTTGTTTATCACAGATGATGTTGTGGACACATTAGTTACAGAAACTAATCGTTATGCCAGCCAGGTTAGCGAAAAGAAAGGGGAAGATGCGGGTGCCTCATCCCGTGTGAAGTTGTGGACCGATGTCACAGCTGACGAGATGAGGGCGTTTCTTGCTTTGCTTATGTTGATGGGTGTAACGAAAAGATCGTCATTTGATTTGTATTGGTCAAATGACCGTTTCCTTGAGATGCCAGGGTTCAGGAATGTGATGAGTAGGGACAGGTTTCTTGCTGTCTTATCTTTTCTACACCTCGTGGACAATACAACTGCAGCACCACGAGGGCACCCTGACCACAGCAAAGCCTTCAAAATCAAATCGTTTGTTGACACACTTCTCCCTCAATGGCAAAGCCATTACATACCATCCAAAGAGCTAAGTGTTGATGAAAGTATGATAGCTTTCAAAGGTAGGACCAGCCTTATGCAGTACATGCCCAACAAACCGTCTAAGTGGGGTATGAAAGCCTGGGGCCTAGCTGACTCCAAGACAGGCTACCTCTGGAATTGGCAGCTCTACCTTGGGAAGGAAGACAATGTGGACCCTACTATAGGGGTTGCTCACCGCGTTGTCACCTCCCTTGTTGCTCCCCTGTATGGGCATGGCCATGTTGTGTACATGGACAACTTTTTCTCTTCGCCTGCCCTGTACAAGGAGCTTGGGGATAATCAGACAGGAGCTTGCGGCACACTGCGGACCAACCACCGAGGGGTCCCCCCAGAACTCAAGTTGGCAAAACCCAAAGCTGGTGACCCTCCCATCACTTTTAGAGATGGCAATATCCTCTATATGTCATGGTTTGACAAGAGGCCAGTGAATCTTATGACAACTGCACACGATGCACAGACCTTCAGGAAGGAGGTCAGATTCAAACATCATGCTGGCAATGTGCGGATCGTGGACAAGCCATGCACTATCCAAGCCTATTCCTGTGACATGGGAGGTATTGATCATGTGGATAAACAGTTGACATACTACATGGTTCTACACAGGAGCAGCAAATGGTGGAAGAAAATATTCTTCTATCTGTTGGAAGTTTGCTTTGTCAATTCGCTTGTCCTGTGGAGGGCCAAGCATCTGTCTCGTATCAAGGCGGAAACATTCCGTCTGCGGATTGCTCATGGCCTGCTTGAAGGGTACCAGTCTAGGGTCACACAACGCAGAGGAAGGGTATCTGACACTGCCACTGCACCAGCCAGATTGGTTATGGGGGAACACTACATGATTCCTAACCCTAAACGTCAGGCTAATGGCAGGCCTTCCCAGCCAGACTGCGATGTGTGTTCCAGCAGAGATAGAGTCAGGGGCAAGAAGCGCCACCAGACCCAATTCGTGTGCCGTAGGTGTGTGGTACCTCTCTGTCCATATCCCTGCTTTGAGCGTTATCACACCCTGCTCAATTGTAAGGCAGATTGCTCTGAAGGGCTGCACAAGGAGTGAGGTAAGTCTATTTTTTGTTGATTTTTTTTTTTCCCCCACCAGTCTTCTTCTCCTATCAAATCAACAAAATGACGTCATCAGTGACGTCATCCATTTATCTCTAAACAGTCCAAAAATTAGAGAAATTGGCCAAAAAACAAAATAAATATAGAATTTACAAGTCATCCACTATAAAAATGGGGGTTGTGTGAAAAAGAATGCAGCTGCAGGGCAAATTTTCTGGAAAAGAATGCAGCGTGCTAAAGGTTAAGGAAATTTGCAGTCCCTACAGAAAACGCTCTCAATAGACAACCTCTGTTACGTGGTATTATCTAAAGGAGTCACCTTACCCAACCAGCCCGCTGAAAACACCAGAAAAATACACAACAAAATTAAAAGTAACATAAATATCATCAATGGAATGTGTTGCAAACAAAGTTCAGTTACAAATAACAGTATAGTAACTCTCTTGCTCTTTGTCAACACGGGAGTACAATGTCAAGCGCGCAATGATTGTTAGATCCACAATAACATGTAGTGGTCTCCAGGAACATAAAGTCACTATGACCTTCTCGATGAATAGTTGAGACTTGAGGCCCAATGTTGAAAAAGTTCGTAGACGGTATTGTTTACAAAAAATACTTGACCTCGAACTACGTGACTTGAACGTTCAGACGTTGTAGAGTCTGTTGACTGTAACGTGTAGACAACCAGTGGTACTGTTTACAAAAATTACTTGACTTGTGTGCAGCTGTGGTCCACGTAGCAATATTGCCTAGATGCTAACTCCAGTACTTGTACCAACTGTGGTTCATGTAGCACTATCACATAGATGCTAACACTGTTTATGTGGGTCAACAGTCGATGACCTATTTCTACTGTCCTGTGTAGCCAAAACTTGGAAATGTAAAGTACTACGGATGTGTGTCATTTATAGCTGTCAACCTTGATCGTTCCAATCTGTAGCCGAAACCAAAATTGAAGCCAAAAAGCCCACGGAACTGGCCTACCAGTAATGTTAGCTGTTTTTTTTATCATGATGCAAATGTTGATGTGTAGATGGCCAGGTATGCGTGTCGATGTCACCTGAACAGTGTAATGGTGCGGTGAAGATCTGGGTCACTCACGCTGACAGCATACATGGTCCTTGTACGATGATGATGAGACATGGGTGTGTAGTCGCGAACGCGTTTAGGCTCATATATAGTTACACAATACACCCAGTCACACTCGTACTGAAGCCAATGATGGTTGAAACTACTGGTGACAGTTCATACATTTATTCACAGGACTAACAGTAGAATCACACAGGAACAGTCAATGTAAACAGGATCACATACATCATGTTAATTGAAATCGCTTGGTACATATCAGGCATTCTAAGGCTGGTGAACATTCAAATATGTGGGCATGGTCAATAGTGGTATAATCTTTAATGTACAGTTCATAATGCCGCTTTGGTATCCCTGACTGAACGCGTCAGATACCTGAATAACTCTGTCATACAAAAGACGAGCCCTTAACTCATGTAATCCTATTACCAGGGCCGTCGTTCAACTTGGCATAACACGCCAGTTATATCTTTTCATGCGGTAGAATAGTGGCCATTACACAGACCTCGATATGACGTCAGCTGTGTACTCTTCATAAGCAGGTTGCATAAACCCTGCTATAATGTTTGTATAAATATACCGCCAACCTGCGGTTTCCACCATATATAACTTCGTCACTGGACTTCTGATCATATGAAGACAAATAGTCTTAAATAGCTACCTTGAGCACAAAATATAAGTTCTGCATTACAGGAACTGTGAGCTGTTCTCACAGGCTAGGTAAGCCTTTAACAAATTCTGCAACCGAATGCGTAGTAATGATAAAGTCGGTGTTACCTTGAAACGAATCCTCAGA
The DNA here is from genome assembly GCA_024509875.1 of Oreohelix idahoensis. Lineage (NCBI taxonomy): Eukaryota > Metazoa > Mollusca > Gastropoda > Stylommatophora > Oreohelicidae > Oreohelix > Oreohelix idahoensis. Next base: position 182,579 of record JAMPIV010004897.1, read on the forward strand.
ACACAAGAAATAACACTGTCGTCATTCCTGACGTACAGTAAATCACTGGGGAAAACTGCCAACGCAGTCACTTCGAAGATTTTCCTTCCCCAGGAAACAACGGACATTCACGTCCTACAGAAGCCAGTTCGCATCTCTACCTCACGGAAGTCTAATTTTGCGCTCAACAACTGCGCATGGCACATAGCCCAGAACTGTTTACCTTTGACCCTATTCTCAAAAAAGGTCAAACCCAATGAATGAACCAAAAAGGGAGATAACCCCTAATCAACCTGACACAGCAAAGTTAAGACATAGTTCCCCAACTTTGACCAGGGTGAAAAACATACAACCAATAAATCAACGTTTGAAACTCCGTCAAAGATGACAGCAACAGATACCTTTGCTGACAATTTTTTTAATTTAATTTTTTTATGCTGCGATCAAGATACCTGGAGTTGTATACTTTTGGTTCATCAATTTGGCTGCTGGTCGACATTTCTAAAAAAATGCATACATTGGAAGTGTAATGTGACTTTTTGTTTTTGTGTGCTGTTATCAAAATATATCCCAGCCAATAGGGAATGAGACATATACCAGACCACAAATTCTATTATATTTAGACCTGCATCCTAATATAACCAATAGATCATGCGTGTAGGCTGAAAAGGGTGTGTCTCAACAAAGCAAGGCAAAACTGTTTGTAAAAAAAAAAAAAAGTAATTAAGCATGAGTCTTTCATAACCTTCGCACATGGCTTACTAATTCAGACAATGAAAAAAGTTGTATCACTTCAACTTGTCAGATGTGCATAAAATTTCAAAACTTTTATTGAAAAATTACGCTAATATTATGTCAGACAGAAAAAAAATTAACCAGGATTGTCCAGATTATTCTGGCTAATCAGCTGAAAATCTTGCCCTGTTTAGTTCCTAGGGGTCTCTATGGAGACGAAGAAAAAATAAATACTACCGCTGCCTCAGTTATGTTGTAACAAGTTACCAATATCTGCCATCAATGGTACCTATACCTTGTGACAATCCCCAGAGCTATGCCAGTGGGAGTTTTACTCCTGGTAGGTTCAACCAAGCTGGACTGGTCTGTGTGGGTAGGGGTCAGACAAAAGCTGGTACCCTGGTCCTCCAGGTTGGGGGTTTTAGCATAGGGCTGACACCCCTGTCTATGTAAAAAAATAATAATGAAGTTACGGAAACAACATCAAATGAACAAACTTTGCTGCGGGATGGACATTCGGAGTCTGTGGCTCGTATGACTGTCAGTGGTGAAAGCCGAAAGGAAGCCACTGACATGAAAACGGATGTCCTGACCGCAAAACAGGATACAAGAATAGGATTTTGGAATGTCAGGACAATGTACGAGACAGGTAAACTAAGACAGGTCACGGCAGAAATGAGAAACTATAGGTTACACATCCTGGGGATAAGTGAGAGCAGATGGACAGGGGCAGGAAAAGTTAAAACAGCAACAGGAGAAACAGTACTTTACTCTGGAAGAGAGGATGGACAGCACAGTGAAGGCGTAGCCATTATTCTACAGAAAGGGATAGAAAGGACATTACTGGAATGGAAACCCATCAACAACAGACTGATACGATTGAGATTGAGAGGGAGATTCACCAACACTACAATAATACAATGCTACGCACCAACGAATGATAGCGATGAGGAGGTCAAGGATGAATTCTATCAACAACTGCAGAAAGAAATGGAAGACACACCTAGATATGATCTTGTTATAGTAATGGGAGACCTCAATGCGAAAGTTGGTACACACAATACATACAATGAAAGAACAATGGGGAAATGCGGCAGCGGAACAGCAAACGAAAATGGGGATAAGCTAATAAGTTTCTGTAGCATTAACAACCTGGTCATTGGAGGAACACTTTTCCCTTACTTACTTACTACTTAGTCGTTCCCCTTCTACCGTGAGGTGTAGAGGTTTGGAAGAGAGAGCGCCAGACCATTCTATCAGCTGTCTTCTTCCTGGCCTGGTTCCATTCTAGTCCTCGGTCCTTCAAAGATTGTCTAATGTTGTCCTCCCAGCGGACTCTGGGTCGTCCTGGAGGTCTGGATCCCACATAAGGAAATTCACAAGTTAACATGGGAATCACCAAATGGTCGGGACAGAAACCAGATAGACCACATCATGGTTAACGGTAGATGGAGACATGCATTACAAGATGTGAAGGTAAAAAGAGGCGCAGATGTGGGAAGTGATCACCATTTAGTAGTAGCAAAACTGAAAGTGAAACTAAGAAGGGCTGGACCAACTGTAACTACACAGAAAAGGTTTGACATCAGCAAATTGAAGGACCCCCTTACCAGAAAAGCTTTTGCGGCCGACATTAAGAAACGATATCAATTTGCCAAAAGCCAGGAAAAGACATTGACTGATGATATAGACCAGAATTTCAACACCATTTCAACAGTATATAAGGAAAGTAGCAAATCATGCTTAGGATTCCAGGACAGGAAGAAGCAAGACTGGATAACACCAGAAACACTAAACACCATAAAGATGAGAAAGGAAATGAAAAGAAAGAAAACAGAAGCGAAGTCCCCCAGGTTAAAGCAACTATATAGCGAACAGTACAGCCAGCTGGACAGGGAAGTTAAACGCCAAACCCGAGCCAACAAAAGGAATTTCCTAGACGATCTTGCAAAACAGGCAGAAGAGGCAGCACTGAGAAATGAACAAAGCACAGTATACAAAATAACTAAATTCATCAGCGGAAAACAAGGTGCAAACAATATTACATTAGTAAGAGATAAGCAAGGAAATCTCATCAAGACAGCAGAAGGACAGGAAACAAGATGGGCAGAGCACTTCAGAGAAACTCTGAACAAGGAAATACCAGAGACACAATTGAATGTTCCTGAGGCTGAAAACGATCTAGATGTAAATACAGACATTCCACGAAAAGAAGAAATCATCACAGCAATCAAAGGGTTAAAGAACGGTAAAGCTCCGGGCCATGATAACTTAAATGCAGAGCTATTTAAGACAGACCCTGAGCTAGCAGCAGAACTATTAGAACCACTATTTGCACAAGTGTGGAAAACGGGGACAACACCATCAGAGTGGAACAAAGGAATAATTGTCAAATTGCCCAAAAAGGGAGATCTTGCAGACTGCAATAATTGGAGAGGAATCACTCTTCTCTCAGTTCCCAGCAAAATACTAGGCAGGATAATTATACAGAGAATTTCAAAGGCAGTAGACTACAAACTGAGGAAAGAACAAGCAGGATTTAGAAAGAACAGAAGATGTGTAGACCATATATTCACTCTCAGGAACATTATAGAGCAGTGCTCAGAATGGCAAAGACAGCTTTACATAAATTTTGTTGATTTTGAAAAGGCTTTTGACAGCATACATAGGGACAGTTTATGGAAAATACTGAGGGCTTATGGAATTCCAAGCTGCATAGTGGCAATCATAAAAAGCCTCTATACCAACTTTACGTGTAGTGTTGGGCAGAGCAACCTAACCTTCGAGGTGAAGACAGGAGTACGACAGGGATGCCCCTTATCAACCACTCTTTTTTTAACAGTCATAGACTGGGTGATGCGCCAGACAACAGAGGGCAGTCCAAGAGGAATAAGATGGACTACATTTTCTACATTGGAAGATCTGGAATATGCAGATGACATTGCACTGCTGGCACATTCACATCAAACACATCCAGGAAAAAAAACGGATAAATTGGTACAGACCAGTAAGGAATAGGCAACTTTCAGAACAGATACCTAGGAAGCATGGATAGTTTTAAAAAAAGTAACACCAGACGGTGGGGCAGGCAATGGACATCACATCAAAAACAGAAATGATTAAGGCCAAGAACATCCGTCTTAGAATTAGAGCCTAAATTAAAAAACATCTGGAAAGTCCGTCCCAAATAACAGCACAAAACAACACAAAATTAAGAAAGATTAATAAAAATATAAAACCCAGCTCTGCAGCTGCTTTTCCTCTTTCTGTGCTTCTCTATGGATGCCGAATGCTGGAGGCAGGAGTCCCACAGAGAAGGAAAATGTCCAAAATTGTCCTCTTTTTTTCCACATTACGCCCTACAAACCGCCCCTACCCTAACTTATCACAAACTCTATACCCTACAAATACTAACATTAACCCATATCGCTGCAGCGACTGGCTCTAAAACAATATCAACTCAAGCCCAACAAAACTAAAACCGCCAACAAACTAAACCCTCACCTACAAAACAAACAGAGACACACAAGCAATATTAACAAACAAAAAGGCCAACACCACGCACATTCTAGCCAGAAACCAACAAGAATACACCAATCAAATTAAAAACGACCAAAAAAACAGATATAGGACCACGACAATCCACCCTCTCAAACTCGCTCAATAAGCAACCAACCCCTAACCAATAAATATCACACACGCAAACATCAACACAAGACGCAACACTAAGAACAACAACTCAACACACTACAAAACCTCCCCCGCACAAACAGAAAACTCTGGAATACAGCTAAAACACTAAGAAAAAAACCAAACCACCCACAAACAAACACAACAAAAACTATATACACTATTTAGTCGAACAACCAAAAAATAGACATGCCCTAAGTAAAAAAATCATCATCACCACCACGAACAGACCGCTATTTTTTGGCCGAATACCATCACCAACCAAGTGTCTCTGGTATCTGTAATATTTTTCTATGTCATTCTGTGTAGCATGTACTTTTATTGTGTATAGTTAACTTTCTTTTATGTTACTGCATTGATTTAATCGTGCTTGGTGCACTTACAGGCATTTTGGGTTCACTACACTGGTGACAGTGCTTAGTTGAGTCTCCTGTTTGATGCCAAATTTTTCTCGTACAAGTTGATTATAATCTAAGTCATATAGTTCTATAGTAGACAGTGTAATTTTGTTGCTTTACAATGACGCCTCTAGAGAATAGAAGAATTAAAATGGCAAGACAAGATCAGTGACTGATGACAAGAACCAGACAAATGCCAGGGGAACAAGAGATGAGAAGAAGACAATGGCGATGGGTATGGCACACATCCCGTGAAAAGCATTACAAAGCAGTCCTTTTTCTGGAACCAACAGGGCAAGAGAGGCAGAGGTAGACCAAGAAACACACAGAGAAGAGAGCTGGAGACAGAAGTGAAAATAATGAGGAAAACATGGAAAGATTTTTAATTGATGGCACAGGACAGGAGAGACTTGGCATGTGTTTGTTGAAGGGCTGTGCTCCTTGGGGAGCTAAAGGTTATTGACTGACTGATATTATAAATACACAAACACATATATTTTTTAATAAATACATTTCAACTTAGCAAAAGACATGAAAACTGATAAGTAAATCTTATTGTACCTCTTTCTTCTTTCTCCTTAAATTCCCAAGAGTAACCTCTTGACTGGTGAAACCTTGCATATCCCAGGGCTGACAAGTTAAAAAAAATATGTTTATACTCTTATAATTTATATGCATGGAAAATCATAGAAAGGAAAGAAAACATGCCTGGCTGAAGCTGAAAGGAAGCCTATTAGTTTTATGGCATCTAATAGAAACACCCTGTCAAATGTACCAAACTGTCACAGACTCACAAAGATGTATTAATAACCCCTTGACTAAGGTGAAGACCAAAGACACAATTTTATACTTTTGTCATAATGTGTTTCCCATTTATACTCTAGTTTATGTTTACATTGAAAAAAACCCAAAACAACACAAACAAAAACATAGCTCCTGCATATAATCAATTCTGAGATACTTATTTAACAAAAACTCACCTTCATCAAAGGCCGACTGCAAGTTGTGAAGGGTGTTAAGCTGGAAAAAAAAGTAAAGTCTGTTATCATTATTGTTGAGCAGAATGGACATCATTGAACTCCGGGCAAACCCATAGGTGCTCAGTCTCCCTCAGTATATGTCGAAGAGTGTGAATGCTAACTGGTCCTGTAGCTGCTGGTTGCATACACGACGGATGCATTCTCTCATACGTCATCTGCTAGCCTTACGTTATATGCCAAATTCCAACAGTCTTAACCTTGATGATTCATTTATCGCAGTGTCATTCTCTAACAGGTGATCATTAATTGTTCTCAGTATCTCTCCCTTATCCATATCCAGTATCCCCACTGTGGGTGCTCTTGATGCTAGTCTGTCAGCTCTCTCATTACCACATACCCCTGCATGACCAGGACAGTAGATCCACACCAGCTCTTGCACACTCGATACTTCTATGAATGTTTTCCATTCCTGCTGTAACCAACCATTTTGAACCTTTTGAAGCATGGACTGAGAGTCTGACACAATGATTGCCTTTGTTAATGAAGTTTCAGTCAGCCACCATAAGGCTGAGTAAATGCCTCTACCTCCATTCTCATGCTGGAAAATATTATCTTGTAAGCCCTGCTATGTTCAGTGACGATTCTGCCCTTTACTGTAAAGTCTAATTTTCATTACAAAATTTTCCAGATAATACTTTCCAACAACCGTACCAGTAGTTGGTAAATTTCCTCCATTGTTTATGCACTGAACCATTTAGAAAAAAAATTAATTACACAGCACTAATTTCTGCTGATGTTTTACTACCAGTTCAAAATATTCTCACTAATAATAGCCCCTTCAGTCCTAACTGACTATGGGAATGCGCCCCCGAGGTGGCAGCCCTCAGCTGCTTATTTTCCTGAAGCTTCTTTCGACGTTTTCTCCCCTCCTCTGCTTGTTGTGTGAGCCTCTCTTCGCCCAATCTGAGGTGGTGCCGTAAATAGCATCGCCACTTAGTGCGATGGGCAGCTTCATCCTCCCATGTTGCTGGATCCATGTCCAGTGCCCTCATATCTCTCTTGCATACATCTTTGAACCTCAGCTGCGGTCACTCAACTGTTCTCTTGCCATCTGCCATTAGCAGATTCTCACTAATATAACCAAAAATTGTTATGTACACAGTTCTTTTCTCATGTACAGACCGCTCTTTTCTCATGTACACACTGCTCTTTTCTCATGTACACACAGCTCTTTTCTCATGTACACACAGTTCTTTTCTCTCATGGCAGTTACTGAGCCTGGATTTGAAACCTGGTAGTGTCAAACTCCAGTCTACCCAGCTGCAAATGGGTACCTGACTCTGATCATGAGTTAGGGAAGGCAAAAACAACAAGGAAGGGAAACTGGTCACCCCACCTCTTAGAGCTCGATCTAATATTGTGAAGTCTCTAGCACTTCACTCCTCTACAGCAGTATGTGTTTCTTCTAAGTGCTATCATGTGCAGCATTTACTCTCATTATCTTTTTTTCCTCCCTGTGAATTTTCAGACCCTAATGCTTGTAAGCTCTCATCAAGTATTTTATGAGTATCTTGCATCTGGTTTCAGTTATAGGCAAGAAGAGCCAGGCATTCAGCAGAATCTAGATAGTAAAGCTGCATTTGTCAGAGTCAAAGAATTCCATTTCTATTGACTGATTTTGTGGAGCTGGCCTATTTAGAAGCTCCTTGAAATATTCAGTCCATCTCTTCATTTGCTCTGACTTGATAAGCAATTTTCCATTCTTTTCCCTGATGAGGTTATTTGCTTGCTTATTTTTCCCCGTTAGCTTCTTGGCCCCTCATAATTCCATTGACTCCAGCTTTCTCTGCTTCTCTTGACAACTCACCAATAAACTTCTTGTCTCTTCTGATGTTTCTTCTTCAAGCTTCAATGTATATATCATGAGCCTTGACTCTGGAACTTCTGGTTTTACAAATCTGCTTTCTTGTTTTTGTTTTCACGCCCTTTATCTTACTGATTGTGTTTCTGTAGTTATCCATGCTTAGTGCAGGCATTTTCTTTTTCTCAGTACTTTTCCACGTTTCATTCTATGTATTTTTATCTGTTGCTAGTCATCTTTTATACTGGCTACATCTTCAAGCTGTTGGAGCACATAGTACACATTGGATATTGAAACTATAAAAGTTTCTCTTGTTTCTTGATTTTGTTAGATATGAAACCATCACCTGTAGTTATTTACTTTTGTATGTCTCCAGAGTCTCAACTTTATTTTGGCAAACAGAAGATGGTGAATTTTAAGTCACCCAATGATGATCTAAACTTTTTGTTTATGTATAAATGAACAATCTGTTTTTATGTTCTGTGGTCTGGTGATATCCATGTTGCTTTATGTTTTCTTAAATGTGGAAACATGCATCCTCCTTATGGCCAGTTGATCTGAAACACAAAGGTTTATGAATACTTGATTTTCGTTCATTGCACCAAGTCTGTGTTATTCTCACAATTTCTTCAAAACTGCTATTGTCTGCTTGTTTCTTGGCACTTAGGTCACCCATCAAAATTGTGGTGTCTTTTCTTCTCTTTTTATCCTTGACATTTTGTAGTCTGGTGTAAAATTCTTCTTTCACTAAATTTTCTTTGTCACTGATTGGTGCATAACACTGGATGATGTTTCTTTATTTTCTTTTCGCCAGTCATAAACATTGCTGACATTATTCTGGGTCCCATAGCCTCCCATTCTTCAAGTGCCTCCTGTACTCTGGCATCATTAAAGTCACTTTTGTCAATTCATATAAACTTGCAATTAATAAATTCCACAGATCAAGTCAAATTACATGCAGTGATGTCTCATATTCCTAATTATATCAAATAAAGTTCTCAAATTTAAACTAGAAATAAAAGAAAGCGACATGACTTTGATACCGTACTGAATCTATTTTTTGCAAACACACGACACAAAGTATTCTTACCAATCTGGAGTTAACCACTGAGCATAGGTCAGGACCTTGGTATACTACGCCTGCAATAATGTAGTAATCTGCAAGCGGGGTAACTAAAATGCAAGAAGAGATAAACATTAATGCAAAGGATAAGTTGTTGTAAATGCTCAGTTATATGTGACAAGTGTGAAAACAAGTGGAACAGCCCCTACTAAGATGGTTTTGGCCATGTCTGCAGAAAGGGAGAAGATCGGCTACGATGACAAGTACTGCAAACTAAGAACCAGGGATCTAGACCTCCAGGATGACCCAGAGTCCACTGGGAGGACAACATTAGGCAATCTCTGAAGGACCGAAGACTAGATTGAAATGAGGCCAGGAGGAAGACAGTTGATAGGATAGTATGGTGCTATCTCTGGCACACCTCTACACCCCAGGGGAGAACAGGAACAACCAAGTAAGTAAGTGAAAACTGCCAATGCAAAATCTATCATCTTATAAAACAAAGTGCCGCAATCATTTTAGCCTGAATTTTATCTATTTATTTATATTAACTGACCAATGTTGTGTTTTATAATAATAAGCGCGCTAACAGGATTAACTAACAACAAAGTTTAAAAAATTTTGAGACACTCAAGTTCAAACAATATTAAAAATTATGAAAGTACTGAAAACACTCAATGCCAATACATGGGCACAAAATTTCCAAACAGTACAGAAAAGTTCTAAACATAAAACAGTGGTATAAAAATTAGAATTATTAACAGTTTTACGGTGCATAAGAACAAACAAGTAATGGAGAGCCTCAGTTTACATCTAGGTTAGGCTGCTGGAAGTGCACGCATAAATTAAAATGATATGTTATAAGTGTCCATGAGTAATGTTCTGGCCTATTAAACTTGTCTCTACTCCCCTCAAAAATGTTTCTTCCTCAATTTTAGCCTGACAAATGAAATAATCAGTACTGGTATATTGCTAATACACATAAATACATTGAATCTATTGTATAATAAAATACTCATGAAGAAATGACCTTTTTGGGCATACCTTCTACACTGCTTATATAGTGACAACACTGCTATGGACTTCTCACACAGAAAGCTATGCTCTGTATCTACACTTACAACCCCCCCCCATAATATTATACATTTCAGTCCACTCTTGAACCTGTAGTTCCATCCCCTACTTGGAGTAAAAGACAAATGTTCTTTAGTCAGCTCACTAAACAAACTCCTGGCCTTACCTATAAGTAATGCCAGTGTAAAGGTGCCTGGCCTTACCCCATAAGTAATGCCAGGGTAACAAACTGCACTGACTCAGGCCAACAACCCATAACATGGGCAGTTTTTCTTTTCTCTCCATCTGCATACAGGGGGCTGGGTCACCACAAGACAAAGAAATAATGGGCAATTCCCTAAATGCACAACCCATGTGGAATTTTTCATAATTTCCCCAGAATGATCAAAATTTACAAAAACCATCTCCTAACTTCAGAAATTGGATATCTGACGAAGGGGGCCAGGTAACAAAAAGGGACAACGTCTGCCATCAGATGATACATTGTGGCCTCGAAATCCAGTCTGAAGACCTAAGTGGAACAGTCCCAGTTATGATGGATTGGTCATATCTGCAGAATGGGAGACTAACTACTATGACAAATACGGAAAGCCAAGGATCCATCCAGACCTCAAGGACGACCCACAGTTCATTAGAAAGACAACAACAAACAATCTCTGAAGGACTGGACTGGAACCAGGTCAAAAAGAAGACAGTTGACAGGATAGTATGGTGCCCTCTCTGGCTACCCTCTACACCTCAAGGTAGAAGACGAGCATCTAAGTAAGAATTTCCACAGAAAAGATTATTCCTTATTTTGGTTTTTAAACTAAAATTATTACTGAAATGTTTGCCCTTTAAAATAAAAGTAGCATAAACAGAAGCACTATAAACAGAGGCCTCCCCCATATTTATATGTAAAATGACATGTGTATTATCTTTTATAACTTGAACCTAGTTTCCCTGCAGTTGCCCCAACCATACAATAAACAAGATAGCATTCTGTAAAATCTAATACAAACAGCAGCAAAAAATTAATGTGTACATATAGAGAAATAGTTAAAAAAGAAACAAATCAAAATACCTTGTGTTGGCGAGTGACGATGCTGCTTCCGAATAACATACAGGATTGGCTCCTGTGCATGCAAAAGTGAATACTCAAGCCCTGTCATGTTCCTGGGGTAAAAAAAATCAAGTCAGCACAAGAGAACATTTAAAACATCTGTTTTCTGTCATGAGATTTGCACTGATTCTGATTACAATGGACAGTAAATGTAGTTTGAACCACTCCATTAATCAGTTACTCTGGCTTCCCTGAATGCATATCCCACTGACCATATGAACGATTTCACTGCTCGTCTCTGCCAGCTTCTCATTTCTCTCCACCCTTCAGTTCTATTATAGCTTCTCTTCTCCATGTTATTGCCTGGACTATCCTCCATCTCACTATACATTTCATTTCCGTGTCAGGCAAATTATGTTTAGAGTTTGCTGCCTTAATGTATGACCAGTCTATCCTCATCTGCATTTTCCTCTGTGGTTTTGTACACTCAAAGGTTTCAATTTATGATTCCCCGCCACTCAGATTTCTGGATCCTCTTCAACTATAAATAGACAAACAGGATAAAAATTACGTTAATTCTACATACATCATAGGCAGTCCTTGGTCTGGAATCCCCAGGGTAAGAGAGGCAGAGGGAGATTGAAAACTCAGTGAAAACAGGGGAAAGAAATGAAAAGGATGAGGAAGACATAGAAAGAACTTGATGTGATGGCACAGGACATGAGGACTTTGCACTTAGGGAGCTGAAAAGTATTAATGATGCAGATTAAAGAATGTATGATTTAAATTCTAATTGGTGTCACACTATTGCTTTCATCCTGCTGTCATTGGTAATGATAGTAATCAGTCAACTTTAGGTAATGATAGTAATCAGTCAACTTTTGACTTTGCTCTGTCATCTTTTGTCATACGGTACTGCTAGGTCAACCTGTACAGGCTTTCTTAACCTGTGGTCTAAAGGACCCCTTGGATTCTTGAGGGGTCTGTGTACATAACCCAAAATTTAAAATGCAAAGTTTTAATTATGCTTTTATGTACATTTTTTTCTAAATGAGGGGCCTTTAGCCTTCACTGGGCAATCAAAGGGGTCCGTAGCCTTCATAGGGCAATCAAAGGGGTTGATAGCCTTCATTGGGCAATCAATGGGGTCTGTAGCCTTCATTGGACAATCAATGGGGTCAGTAGCTTTTATTGGGCAATCAAAGGTGTCAGTAACCTTCACTGGGCAATCAATGGGGTCCATAGCCTTTACTGGGCAACCAAAGGGGTAAGTAACCTTCATTCGGCAATCAAAAGTGTCCGTAGCCTTCCACGGCACAAATAAAGTTAAGAAACCCTGGTCCAGAGGAAACAGGAATCCATATATTATTTAATATACAAGATCCTCCATTTTCTTCATCTGTCAAAACATTTTTGCAACAATAGTTATTAACTCAAGTTATTATTGTTATATCCTGTCCTGGGTTCATCTCATTCTATCATTCATTTCCCATTTTGCTCTTCCTGAAGCATGGAACCACCATTACAGTGAGCCCCCTTGCAGGAAGCCTGCACCAAGCAAAATGTGCTCTTGTAGCGGTAGTTTCTGCAGCAATATGTTTTACATGATGAGGTTGCCAACCCCAGGCACTACCTCAAAACAGTCACCCGAGGGAGTAGTAGTATTTTTCAGCTGATGTACTTCCATGTAATTACAAGTTTCTGTATATAACCTTTCAGTTTTCATCTTAACATTTTACATGGCCTCTTATTTGTATTCTTGACACTGAAAATCATGTTAAATGATTTTATCCCAGGTACAGACAAGTGTTGATTTCTGACAAAGATGTTAAGCTTTGCTACTGCTGTCTGGAAGGAAACTTTTTATTGATACATGAAGCCATTTACTGGGATAGAATTAAGACTACAGTGCCTGATACTAACAGAAGCTACTGAGATGGCCATTCTTGAAGGTTTACATTGTTCCAAAGCTTGTTCAGATGAACACAAAAGTACTGAGGTTAACAACAAATATGGGTTTCGTATTTTCTTTACAGACAGCTTATACTGTTCACCACACACCTTTATTAAATTATCACAAAGAATATTTAATGCCTTATTTACCGTCTCTTTAATGATATAATTTTTTTTTTACTTTTCCCGCAACACTTCTGTAAGTCTACTAGTATGTGTCAAGTCGGTGCATGTGATCTTGAGTGAATTTTGTTCTAGTTCATTCTTGGATCAAAAATGCCTAGCATTTTTTTTTTCATCTTTGTACTTTCTTCCTCTCCTGTGTGACCCTCAAAGAATGTTCTTTGACAAATTTTGGCAATTTACCATCATATAGTTGCACCATTCTGATTCGTTTCTTTTAGGGCAGGAATCTTTAATGGTTAATTAATTGATTTTAAAAAATTCTTTAATCGATTAATTGATAAAACAAATTTTAACCGATCATTCCATTTATAGCAATGTTTTTTTGTGTAAATGCAAGATCATTTGTTATGAAGTAGGTTTGTGATTTGGCAAGTATGGTCAAAAAGAAAAAAATTATTTGGTTGTAACTTTTCAGCATTTTCATGACAATGTTGCCCTATAACAAGTAAAATAAATAAAGTCCTTAGTGATTTTAAAAAAAAATTTAAAAAGTGTTTAATGATTTTTTATAATAACGCAACCACCGTCATTTTCAGGACGAACGAGGAAGAAGAAAGAATAACTGATCGATCAATCTTTGACTGAAGAAATTTGATTAATCTATGACGATTTTTTAAATCAATCCCATGCTCTAGTTTCTTTACAACTGTCAGTAGTTCTCAGTCATCATGATCTCCCTTTTAACCTTTATAGAGCATGGAACCACTACTGCAACTGGTCCCTTTGCAGAAAGCCTGTACCAAAGCATTTGTCTGCTCTTGCAGAAGTGGTTTCTGAAGCTATCTATTTAGCTAGATGAGAGCTAGCCTCCTTTCTTAAAATTACATGGGGGCAGTTCTCATAGTGGCAACACAATTTGTCGGAGGTTGCCGTATCACAACAGACGTCACTCTGCAAAAAACTCATACAGGTCTGCATCCTTTTATTTGAAATCCTCGAGGTCAGCTTTGTTTCAGAAACTGTGGATTTTTTTCAGTTTATCAGATGTCGCCCAAATCACGTTTGAAAAGTTGCCCTAATTTCCAAAGTGTGTTTAAAAAATATCCCAAAACAGTCAGAAATCGCTCAAATTGTGATCAAAAAGTAGCCCACAGAAAATTTCAATTTTCAGAATATTTAGGTTTTCTCAGTCTGCCTTATGACTGCATGGAAATGACTGATTATGATCATTCATAACCCTCTGTTCCCTCAGAAGCATAGATCTTCATGTCTTCCTTATTCCCTTCACGTCTGTCTCCAGTTCTCTTCTCCATGCATTTTTCAGTCACCCTCTATCTCTCTTACCCTGGGGGATTTCATAACAAGGACTGGCTTGTAATGATAACAATGAATGCATGCAATTACAATTGATACCAAACTTAATTATAAATTTCTGTGATCACAAAAGACTTTTGTTCTGCTTTAAGTACAAACTTACAACAACTGATCAGGACTGAGCCTCTGCATCTTGATGGCCTCATTATTACATGTCCTATCATAGAAGGGGTTTGACCTCTCAGAAAAGTAATCCAAGATGTTGCCTTGGTTCAAATGGGGAACCCATGCTGTGTCATGCCATGATAAGCCCAATGTATTTTCTAAGAAACAGGAAGAGCACATGAATATACAGATTACATAAAAATAATACAAAGAATTGTTTTCTTTCTAATACAGGTGTGTTTTTTTTTTTTTTTTTTTGGTATCAACTACTGTAAATAATAAACACAGCATTCTTCTTCTTCTGCGTTCAGTTTGTAGTCATGCTAAATCTGCAGTCCTGTCGCCAGGACGAAGTACAAAGTCTTTTCCTGGTCAGCGCGGCAACCCTATAGCTTCTGCTTGAGCTCAGCACCCCCTGGCCAGATCAGATGTCGTGGGTCATCATGGGTTGAGCAGTTTTGGAGAATGTGTTCGGGTCTGGAATCCAGTTCCAAAGTATAAAAATTATCAGAATAAAATGGACTGAAAAAAAAGACAAAGGCAGTATTAAAATATTGTTATAGTTGATCAGAGTCAACATCACTGCACTCAGGGCAAACCCATAAGTGCTCAGCCTCCCTCAGCAAATGTCAAAGTGAATGAATGCTAATTGTTCCTGTAGCATGTTGGTTGTATACAAAACAGATGCATCCTCTCATATGCTCAGTCTCCTAGTCTTACGTTTGATGCCAAATTCCATCAATCTTAGCCTTGCTGATTCATCAACTGCAGTATTGGCATTATTAAAATAATGAAGCTTACAACAATTCAACAATCTTCTTCGTCTTCATCATCAGATCTCATATAAACATGTCTATTTCTCTCAAAACGTTGGCAGTCAGGCTTCTCTGGTCAATATCGTTTCTCCATCACATGGACTGGTAAAGGTCACGCTGCCAATCTGCTTCTCTTGTGGAGCTGTTCAGCAATAAAACAGGACCATAAGAAAGAGAATATTGTATGTGGATTGACAGCAATTCTCTCACAACTGAAATAGGAAAAGATGAGGGAGAAGAGAATTTGGGGAGAACAATATAGTACAAAGCCCAATGGGCTGATCACCCGTTGGCTTGTCACACCGATTACGGAAACAACGGCAGATGGATCTATTTGTTGTTGCCCTAAAGACGCCGCTAGGCGTGATGGGAAACTACAACGGAGAAAATCAATCTGCTGTTGCCCTTAAGACGCCACAAGGCGTGATGGCCTCTGACTGCTTGGTCGGTCTTTGGCTAAGGACGGAAGAAGAAGAAGAATATAGTACAAAGAAAAAGCATAAAGAATGCTCCATATAATACTGAATAAAGCAATGACTTGGTCATGCAATGCCTCTTCCTTCTCAAGAATAGATGTAATGGAATCTTTAAACCACACAGGCCAGTGGAGAAATGTGGTTCACAAATTTATATACAGATGAATATGACTTCACTAGTGATAATTCATTTTAAAAAACTGACAGGGAAAAACGTGAGGCCATCTTTCAGCATCTGCAGCAACAACACACATAGGCATTTAAAAACTATAACTTTAAAAAGAAATTAAAAAAAAATTATGAAATGATACATAAATTTAGTTGGTTTAATAATATTGTTTTGTATCTACATCTTTATTTTAATTATGCTAATGTGTTTTAGTTTATGCAACGGCTAACGGAAACTTGTAATGAATGTTTTTACTTTATTTAGTTTTTAGGAGTCACAATATGGGGGAATCAAAATATTTGTTTTAAAAATATTTTGGAGTTTTCTCCTCACATTTGTCAAAATGATGATGGTAAAATGGCAATCAATCTCAAGGGCTGTAATTGTTTCCCCTAGCTTAGATTAAGTTTTGACTGAAAGCCTCCCTCAATAGCAAGAGTTAGCGGACAGACCAAGCAAATTATTATTGTTAGATGTACCATCCATTGTTTACAAGCCTTTATAAACGAAAAAAGTGCTAGGCAGCTAGTACAAAGAATGAACAGAAATCAGTTTTACAATTTCACAAGCATCGACTTGAAATATAAAGCATCGACTTGAAAAATAAAAGTAGGGATTTGAATTATACAAGCAGACATAAGGCGGTGCCCCAAAATATTAAAAAGTTGGAATATTAAACAGAAAATAAAGAAGGGATTAAATAACCTCATCATAAAAATAAAAGTAGGGATTTGAAATATACAAGCAGACATAAGGCGGTACGCCAAAATATTAAAAAGCTGGAATATTAAACAGAAAATAAAGAAGGGATTAAATAACCTCATAATAAAAATAAATCAAATTACTACAGAAACCTCCACGACAGTGGTGGCTCCATGCTCCATAAAGAGCAAAAATGAAAAAATAAGAATTTATAGATACGAAACAAACTCTGCTAATTCAAACCGATCTAAAATGTTATATAAAATGTAGGCACTAGAAATCTTAAGTGAATGAAGCTCACACTGATTTAAATTGAGCATAACAGAGAAAACAAATGCTATTCAGTAGAGATAATAAATCTGAAGATGTTTATGACAGGATATCATGAAAATCACAAGCAAAATATACAATGTCAAGATTATTAAAAATTTACGGCTTAGAAAAAAGGAGAACCTGAGATCTTCTGCATCTCAAACATAGATGTCACTTCTTTTTCATTTATTTTTTCATAACAATTTTAAAATGGCCTCTGGGTTTGTTGGGCGCTATCAATTTTGACAAAGCTTGTAACAGGGTTGGTGTTAGGTTATGGCTAGCTGTTTGACAAAGTTCAAATCAGGGTTGGTGTTAGGTTAAGGCTAGCTGTAAGGTAAATATGGACAGCCAGTCTGGCAACATGACTGACCTTTGTCTAATGACATCGTTTTCTACCAAAATGTTTTATGGTTAAAATAACACTGGCTAACAAAAAAAAAATTTTTTTTTCTTTCTCTAACATTTCTATGTTTTTCTGGTCAATTTTAATGCGCTGTTTTTAAATCTGCAAACCGTTTTTCTCTATCAGGTCGGGATCTCTAGAAATACTCAATTGAAGTTTTTAACAACGCATACAGTATTACAACATCATTCGTACAAGAAGTATAACAGTTATGTAGGCTTGAATTTCTTTGCAGTCGACTTTCGTCGGTGAATGGCATGTGGTACATCGCGATGAAGCATCCAACAATAATTGGCAAGCATGGTCACACTCCACCGTCCTTGATAACGTGACTCCATTACGGCGATATCTTGATGGATTCGTTCTCCGTGTTCATCGCTGACTTCGCCAAGGTTGTCAGGGAAAAAATCAAGATGCGAATCGAGCAAATGGATTTTGGGGGACATGTTACAGCCCATAATTCTGTATGCATCTACGCACTGCTTAACAATGTGCACATAGTCGACAGATTTGTGATTTCCCAGAAAGTTATCGACGATCGATTTGAATGCCATCCATGCGCGAAGTTCACTACCATGTAACAAGTTCTCGAATTGTTTGTCTGCAATAACTTTCCTAATCTGAGGTCTTACAAAGATACCTTCCTTTATCTTTGCATCGCTAACTTGCGGAAACTTTTCTCGAAGATAAGTGAAAGCTTTGCTCGTTTTATCTAACGCTTTTATGAAATTCTTCATGAGCCCCAACTTTATATGTAACGGTGGTAAAATGATTCTGTCTTTGTTAACTAATGGCTCGTGTATTACATTTTTATGCCCGAGCTGCATACGATCCCTGATAGGCCACACCTTTCTTGCATAATGTTCCTGTCTGTTGCGGCTGTCCCATTCCCATAGGAAGCAACAAAATTTAGTACAACCAGTCTGCATGCCCGTGAGAATTGCAATGACCTTTAGGTCTCCACAAATCCGCCATTGGTAGTCATTGTACTTTATTTTTGCCAAAAGTATAGCTATATTGTCATAAGTTTCTTTCATATGAACAGAGTAGGCGACTGGAATTGATGAAAATAAATTTCCATTATGCAATAACACGGCTTTTAGACTAGTCTTGGAAGAGTCGATGAAAAGTCGCCATTCGTTGACTATGTGCTCATGACCGAGGTGCACCATTAGACAGTTTACATCTTTGCAATAGCAAATGTAATCATCCATCTCAAAGTATTGAACAAGTTCTCTGTGTCTATGACGAAATTTAGATATCGGAGTATTGGGCGCTAAAAGATTCCATTCTTTGAGTCGCGAACCGAGTAATTCCGCTTGCCCTTTGGTAAGAGCGAGATCACGTATTAGATCTGAAAGTTCTGAATGGTTAATTAAGTGAACACCATCATTCACCGGTATATAATCCGAGTCAGAATTAGTTTCTAAAGCAGGTAAACTATCACTTTCTGATGGTTCATTCACGTCCAACGGATATTGTTCTGATGGAACTGGGATCACAGACACGTGATTGGATCATGAGGCACTGGTTTCGAAACCGATTCAATATTTGGATAAACCACAGACTTTCTAGTTTTAAAAGTGAAACCATGGATATTTGTCAAGCAGAAGTAACAATCAGTAGCGTGATTTGTCGGTTCACGCCATATTACTGGCACTCCAAAAGGCATCGACTTATGCTTCGGCGATTTTCGTAACCAACCTGCCAATGTATTTGCACAAGTCGAACAAACTGCATTTGGCTTCCAAGATTTATTTGCATCATCAACTTTCGAATCGAAATAAAGTTCATATGCTTTCTTTAGTAATGGTGTAAAGTTTTTCTGGTAAACACGATCGGTAAAATATCCGCACACGTAACAGAACAGATCAGCCGAATTTCTACAACTTCTAGAAGCCATATTTCGCTCAGAATTATTTCAAAATACAGTAACTATTTGAAAAATAGCGTAACATATGTCATGCATCTTTTAGCAGTATAAAAAGTAGAATTATTTTGCATTTTATTAATTTTTAATAAGTTATATAGTAAAAATGAAACGGAGCAAATAACGGTTTCCCAAAAATATATTTATTCACAAATATCTTAAGAACCTGATGTGATAGAGATAAACGGATTTCAAATTTGAAATCAGCGCAAGAAACTGACCTAAGAATACTTATTCTTATATAAGAAAGAAAAGTGTTGTTTGTCAGTGTAATTGGCCATTATGAAGGACAGTATGCTGGGGGCTGCCATATTTGCTAACACGGGGCGTTTCCACTTCAAGTTGGGATTTTTTTCTTTTTAAAATGGCTTCATTATTTGTTGGCCGTTAATAATTTTGACAAAGGGTTGGTGTTAGGTTAAGGCTTGCTGCTCGCAACAGGGTTAGGTTTAGGATAGGCCTACTGCTTGCTGTAACATAAATATGGATAGCCAGTCTAGCAACATGGCAGGGCCTTGTTCTACTGCCGTCACCTTCAATCAAATAGTTGTTTGTTAGCTGGGTGGGTGTATATGCCTTTTTCTGGGGGAGAAATTCGTAACTTTTTTGTTGTCATAACTTAGGCCTATTTGGTAATATCGGAATGAAGTTCACCGAACGCTCCGCAGTGAATATGTGTATAACATGTGTACCATTTGGAGTTAGGATTAGGCCTAGGATTAACCCTAATCGGCAAAATACTATTTTAGAGATCTGTTTAGAGTTACGTCCCTAAGGAATGACCGTTGATAGTGTTGATTGAGGGTTAGTATTAGGGGGTAAGGTTAGGATTTGGGTTCAAAACGTAACAATGAAGGTCATTTCAAAGGGAAGTAGGGCCTAACTCTAAACAAGAGACCTCTAAAATAGTATTTTACCCCTTAATCCTAACTCTAAATGGTACGAAAATACATATATTATACACATATTTACTGCGGAATTATCGGCGAACTTCATTCCGATATAGGCCCTACTGCTATCGATAATTGGTTATCGTAGCACAAGGCCAGAACGCAATCGTTAGTACTAAATCTTTAAAATTAGTTAATCAATAAAGATATTTCATGCTTATAATCTCAGATTTAAACGTTGTCTGGCTAATATTAAACATAATAAAATGGAATTTAGTGCTCAGGACGACCTGTCTTATGATCCATTTCATTCCAATCGCCTCCAATAATCCTTTAGGCCTACGGTAAATTTATAAACGACACCTCCCTGATTACTAAAATTGCATATTAGGATTGGATTAGTGCCAGAGAGTAACGCCACGAAACTCCGTTATCGTCAATGTTCTGATCTCTTAATTAAAGTTCGTTGCTTCTAACAAAACAATTTCTTTCCATTTTTCTCATTCCAACTATCACTCTCCATTTAGCAATTTCCAGCTCCTTCAATTTCATTTACCTTTTTGTCATATCTCGTTTATTTCAACTCAATAAAATAAATGGGGTAATTTCCTATTGTTTGCAAGGAAAATACATCCATTTGCACTGCAGAAATGGTGGCAATACTAAAAGCACTAGAAATATTCTCTAATAACCCTCCCAAAAAACTTACAGTTTTAACTGACTCTCTTTCAACAATTAAAGCACTTAGAAACTTACGAGAATATAGTAGACCTGATATAGGCTAGCAGAGGAGATATTTCTGACTACTACATACTTATATTCCAGAGGATGTTCAGTCTTAATTGCTTGGATACCTTCACATGTTGGCATAGAGGAAAATGAAAAGGCAGATAAAGAAGCAAAGAAAGGTAGATCTAATAAAAATTTAATAAATGTAGGGATGAGTAAATCAGAGATCAAGAGCTTAATTAAAGGTTTAATAACTGATGAATGGAAAGCAGAGTGGGATAAAAATCTGAAAGGAAGACATGCATATAAGTTGTTCAAGGCTCCAACAAGAAAATGTCAGATATCTAGGGAATTGAAAATTCCCAGTAATAAGAATCTTCTCAGACTACAGCTGGGAAAAGGCTATTTCAGAATAGAAGAACCTTACTGTGCAGTATGTCTTCAAGACAATAATATAGAACATTTCTTGTTAAAATGTAAGAGGTGTGAACAAATGAGAATACCAATATTAGATTATTTGCAAGCATCAAACTTACCTACAAATATAGAAGAGGTGTTATGAATAGACAGACCTAGGCAACTGCATAATATAGTCAAACAATATTTAACACGAACAAAGGTTAATATATAGTGGCTGGGAATGTGAGGTCTGATGCTGTTCTTACAATGCATATGACTTTTAACAGATGAAAGTCAATTAAATATTTGTTAAAGTCAGTTATATAACTGGAACCAACAGGCCTTTACACCCCTTCACTTTAATATTATTGTTGTACAGAGTTTCGTCTTGATTTTGTTCGTTTTTGTTTGTTTATTTTAATTAATTAATTTTTTATGTATTTATTTAACGTATCCCAACGGGCTGATCACCCGTTTGCCAGTCACTTTGATTACGGAAACAACGGCAAACGGATTGATTTGTCGTTGCCCTAAAGACGCCATTAGGCGTGATGGGAACAACGGCAAAGAAAATCTATTCGCTGTTGCCCTTAAGACGCCACTAGGCGTAATGGCCACTGACTGCTTTGCCGGTCGTTGGCTAAGGACGGAAGAAGAGAAGAAGATTTAACGTATAAGCACAATTGTGATTGTCCCTATTTACAATGATTTGACAAATGTGATGCCACTTTCTCATATCGGCAGTTTTTCATATTATTTGGAATTGAAAAAAATATATATCCTAATTATAACCCATCAGAGGTTGAACAAGATATTTTTCTTCATTAAAATAAAAAAAAAACTTCGTTTCCATTAACCTAGGGAAAGTGGGCATAGGGAAAATCATAAATATAAAATTAGTATATATCCTGCATAGCAAAGCCCTGTCAGCATCTACTATTCAGTATGATGCAGTGAGATACGTTTACGTAAATGTGCAGGGAAATACACAGTCCAAAAATAGAACAGATTTTTTCCAAAGAATAACGGATGTATTTGCTGTATAAAAATGATGCCCGCAACACCAAACAGGTAGGCACATTTTATAATAAAAAATATTTCTTACCATATACACATATTCGCAGACAGTTATAATGGATTTATTAACTGTACTCTTCTTCCTTGCACTAGGATTTAGCATCGAGACATGTAACGCAAGTACGAAGTAGACATATTTTACCGTGATCTTGCAGATGGAGTCTATTAAGCCTAGGCCCTATTACAATTTTTGTTTAAAATAAATTGATGTAAGGTTTTCAGTCAGTATCGTGTTACACTAGTAAAATCGTTTGTATTTATGGCGACGTTTTTATTTTAATTTTGTTTCACATTTGACCTATCTTTACGAGGGCACGTAGCCTACATTATTTCACTGCATTTCTGTCAGATAGCGTAGCATTTACACTTGTTACCTTAAATCACAAATTCAGTAGTTGTCCCACACTCCAGTCTTATGTTTCACAAACAGAATAACACTAACAGACAGGACGGGCAAAATGTAAGTTTCTAAGTTTAAAACTTATTCTAACCGCAGCTGATTAAGGAAGTGTAGTGACAAGAAAACGTAGGCTAAGTCACAATATCATTCACAATGCAGCTCCTGTGTTTATTCTTCATTCCTGTCATACGCTGATTTTCGTTTCTGTATTATCCATAGATATACTTCTTTGATATTTTGGTTGGACTTATACCAGTCCCCAAATAAAAATTAGTTATAGCCATCGCTGACGTTTTCTTTCTCTCGCGCCTTGGCCATACACTTGCAGAATTAACATGTTTTCCCATCCACTAACATACAGTGGCGTCTTCTTGCAAATATGTTATTTAGTCTTTCCTGCAATTATATATATATATATATATATATATATATATATATATATATATATATATATATATATATATATATATATATATATATATATATATATATATAAACTGTCACCGGAGTATATCTTATTTGTATGCTATATGCCTACATAAGCCCCCACTCCAACAAAATCTAAACACAAGACCTTTAAAAAGAAAACTCACCCTGAATGGAACTGGTATCTCTAGTTGTGATAAATCAACAGGTTATCTTGTGCACATTGAAGTCCCAGTGTCTGTTTCTTTGTGCATGTGTTTTGCTTGGTTCGTTTTGCTTGGTTCTTTTCACTTGGTTTACACATATCAATCAGAGTTTAGAGAATGAATCTTCATGTAGGCACTGGCTTTTTAATTTCATTTTTAGTTCCTACAAGATCTCTGTATATGTTCGTTTTTGTATTCACATTATCAAGGTTCATGAATACTTCACTCAACTTTCTGTTCAATGCAGATGTTTCTGCATCATTCAATAATAAGTAAACAGTATATGACAGTTGTTAACTCAGGATGTGGTAGTTCTCCCATGTTTAATGCCAGGAATTTTCTATCACTTTGAGTTTTCATATTATGTTGTAAGTTTAAGGGTTGGTTCTTTCCAGTTTTTTTTTTTTTTTAAATAAAGGTAATGTAATACATAGTTGTAAAGGGGATTGCATGAAGGATTAATAAAATATCAAACTGAGACAAAATGAAACACAAATTAAGTTCAAATAAACTGGCTCTGAAAACTGGCCTACCATAAAGAGCGCCTGAGAAAGTCGGCCCAGAATACTTGCTTTTTGTCCTTTAATGATTATCTGTTAGCTGCCATTTTTGTTTTAGTCTTTTGTCCTAGTAAGGTATATTGCCTTTTTTTGTTTAACATCATGACACTACCAAGCTATTTCAACCTGCCTGAATTAGGAATGTTGGCATTCATTGCGAGTTTATGTGATTGACATTGTTCACCTTCTTGGCAGTCCGAGTATTCTCCACACTATTATGTTTGTTTTTCAAATATTAACTCTTTCTACCCCACAAGCCCTTATGGCAGTCTACGTTGTTGCTCAGTATTCTCCCAAGATCTGCCTGGTAGGAAGTTTGGATTTCATCTGTCTGCACTTTACAAGATATAAAGCAAACTTATGTGTTAGATAACATTAAAGATAATAATAATGGGAAAGTCTACACAGCGCATTGCACGA
This sequence comes from Oreohelix idahoensis, assembly GCA_024509875.1. Lineage (NCBI taxonomy): Eukaryota > Metazoa > Mollusca > Gastropoda > Stylommatophora > Oreohelicidae > Oreohelix > Oreohelix idahoensis. The sequence goes on from JAMPIV010004897.1 coordinate 206,876, forward strand.
AGAGATTTTCCGATGATCAGAAACCATACAGCATGTCAAAATATTTTTCACCCAATTACAAATGATTTTATATATGATATTTTATCATATATATATATATATATATATATATATATATATATATATATATATATATATATATATATATATCTCACTGGTTGTATACACGGTAGATGCATCCTCTCATATGTCCATCCCTGCTGGTCTTACATTTGATGCCGAATTCCAGCAATCTTAGCCTTGATGATTCATCGATTGCAGTGTCATTCTCTAATAGACGAACATGAATCGCCCTCAGTATTTCTTCCTTATCCATGGCCAATGCACCATTTATGGGTGCTTTTGAAGCTAGTCTGTCAGCTCTTTAATTGCCACGTACCCCGGCATGACCAGGACAGTAGATCCATATAAGTTCTTTAAGATTCGATGCTTCTGTGGAACATACATACACACATATACATGTGTGTGAGTGTATGTGTGTGTGTTTATTTCTTGTTTTAAAATATTTGTGGGAAAATAAGGAAAAAAATATGTGTTCATTTTAATGCCTGGGCAAGACATTTATTTGAACAGATGGTTACATCAGGAGTTGTGTCAATCTGAAAAGATATTTCTAAATGGAAAGCAAAGTGTCTTTGAATGGTGAAGCTCACTGTGTTTAAGCTGATAGAGCAGATGTCATATTGGGTTCATGGGAAATTCCAAGCCTGTCATTTTTATTGGATGAACTCATTATTTCAAATATCGACCGGTAGAGAAAATAGCTAGATTTAAGCATGGTGTCCATATTAAAATGACATGACTGTCTTATTTTAACCCCATATGGCCCATAAACTTTTGAAATTTAATTATTACAGTTTTTTTAAACTTTGTTCATGAATATAAAACAAAATGCCCATTTCAGAATTTAACTTGTTTATAAAGCTGAAAAATATTAATCTAGTTCTGAAATGATCAATATGTTGAGTATGGGTGTACTTATTTTATACTTACTTACTTACTTAGTCATTCCTTTTCTGCCGTGGGGTGTAGAGGTTTGCCAGAGAGAGTGCCAAACTATCCTATTGGCTGTCTTCCTCCTGGCCTGGTTCCAATCTAGTCATTGACCCTTTAGAGATTGTTTAATGTTGTCCTCCCAGCGGAATCTTGGTCGTCCTGGAGGTCTGGATCCCTATATATTTTGTTACATGTTTTATAAAAACATATGGTAGGTCATATATGGGCCTAATGGCATTAAGGGGTTTAGCTAATATGTTTTTCTGAAACAAAGTAAAAATCAGGTTATTTAACTAGCTTCTCTGTGATGCGTCACTTTTTAAACTGTGGATTGTTTATTGACCTCATTGTTGACAGTCCATTTGTTTATTTTGTTCTTAACAGGCCAACAGATATGTATTTCTGACACAGGCCATAAGGAATACTATGATGAAATCCAGGTCTGCTGCAACGGAATCATCAGCCAGCGTATTAAAAATGAAGAGTGCTGTGGTATGTTTATTGAGTCAGACAAGTTTCACCTATTCTGTCAATAGATAAATATAAATAAATCTTATGTTTGTGTTTATTTTTTGTAGCAATTTTCAGTCCAATGGTGGGAAAATTGCATGTCTCATTTTAGACGCATTTTATTTACATAATTGAAGTAACAAAAAGAGTCCGCAACCAGATGATATGTCAAGGCCTAAAAACCCAACCCTCGCAGACCCAAGTAGAACAGTCCCAACTAAGATGGTTTGGCCATGTCTGCAGAATGGGAGAAGATTGGCTACCACGACAAGCATGGGAAACTAAGAGCCAGGGATCCAGACCTCCAGGATGACCCAGAGTCCGCTGGGAGGACAACATTAGACAATCTTTGAAGGACCGAGGACTAGAATGGAACCAGGCCAGGAGGAAGACAGCCAGTAGGAAAGTATGGCGCTCTGTCTTCCAAACCTCTACACCTCACGGTAGAAGAGGAATGACTAAGTAAGCTATTTACATAAGTGGCGACTTTTTTTTTCATCAGCAAAATCTTGCATGTCACATATACAGATGTTTCTCTTAGTAAACATGATAGTATGGGGAGAAACACTCAGTTGCAAAAGATATTTTGTAGCTCACGAGAAAAAAATATAGAAAAAACACGCTGCATTTGCTTTTGCTAAACTTTTATTTATTTATATTATTTCTTTACTTATTTAATTTTTATTTTTTTTAAGGTTCTGCTTCAGGTAAATTAGTTAGTAGTATTTTATCATCTAAAATCTGCTTTATTTGTCATATTTGTTTGATTGTTTTTTTCTCAAACTGTTGCTGTTTTTTGTCATATTTGTTTTATTTTAATTTTCTCAAACTGTTGGAGGAAAAAAATAAGCCTTTTCGCTTACTGTAATTTTTTTCAGCTGGCGATACCATCTATAACATAACTACACATCAGTGTTGTGCAGATCAGGTTGTAGCCCGTTTTCGTTCAGTTAGTGGAATTGAGATGACAGCAGAATGCTCCAGCAGTGATGAACAGTGCCGAGAGCAAATCTGCTGCAAAGACATAGCTGTGGACAAAGAAAACACTGTGTGTTGTGACGGCAAACCCATCAGGCTGAGTGAAACACAAAGTAAGTTTTTGAGATGTTTATTCTGTCAGTCAAGGTACCATTTTATAGCAGACAGTGGTGATTTTGTCACTCCAGGAAGTAGAGTTACTTATGCTCTGCTGTAAGGTGTAGTTAAATGTTGTGTCTGTTTGTGTTCGTAGACATGCTGTTTTGTTGGCCCCTGTAACGGGAGGTTTTTTTTTCTTGTATATAGTATCAGTAGAGTACTGACAATACAGAAATAGTCTTTCTGCAGGAAAATGGTGAAGTCCCAGTGTATGAGAGAACCACTGGTATCACAATGTAGTTACGGCTGTGAATGATCTGATCTCGATTAATTAGTAAAGTGGAGACAGACAAACAATGCCACCCCTCTGTGTAACTAAATGTGATATTAAATTAAAAAGAAAAAGAAAAAGATTCAACTTAACAGTTATAAACTTGACAAGTCAGTCGAATACAATTTCAAAATTTAATAAGTATATACACTATCTACTCTTGTGCTGAATGGTGGATGTGGGAAGATGGAATGAAATGAATTAGTAATCTTACAGATGGTATATATATATATATATATATATATATATATATATATATATATATATATATATATATGTATTTATATATATATATATATATATATATATATATATATATATAGTTTACAAGTCCTTCTTCCTCTTATAGAAAAAAAAAATTATAGCAGCTGTGCTGTTAATCTTGTCTCTGACTACGGTAAATCACTGTTTCATCACTGACAGTTAATTGCTCACACTTGCCGACGGAAATGGTACTAAGGTGTACTCATCTTTGTCCTTGGTAACTGGTGCACACAACACTTTTCACTGATGATCGTCACTTTAGCCCACCCAAGGCTGCGGGGGACTAAGGATGTTGCTCAGATACAACCACTATGCTCCTGCGAAGCTCCAGGCAGCGGGATTGACATGAACAAATGACCTCAGGTTTTGATGTCATGAATAAACCTGTAACAAGGATAAATATGGGCTAATCTCTGTCATCTAGCCCACATATCCCTAGTGTATATGAGATGAGCGTGTCTCAGGTGTCTGCATGTATGATGAATGACAATATTGCTCAGTGTGATTTAGCATAGTGAAACAAGACAGGTGTCTGCTTGCAAAACATTCTTTCAAATAATATAATACATGAATACATCAAATAATTTGTACACCTAGGTATGATGCAACCGTTTTCTTCCACCTGTAATATACCAGGCCATCTCTGACAATTGCTATACTGGCTGGTAAAATACGTCAACCTTAACAATACTGTTGTAGAAGTCCTGACACGGACAGGTTGTGGTTATATGAGCTCTGACAAGGACTGTTAGGTTATATTTTCTTGACCATTGGCACACTAGGGGTGATGTGGTCAGTATCCCGCCAGCTGCCTTAAGGAACATAGGAGGGATGGAGGATCTCGTTACACACCTATTAAGGCATATTGGGAATGTGGTGTTAGGCCTATATTTTCTTGACCATACGCACACTAGGGGTGATGTGGTCAGTATCACGCCGCCCGCCCTAAGGAGCATAGGCCTTCAATAAGCTCATGTCAAGTCCTCCTGTCCTATTCCATCAGCTCAAGGTCTCTCTATATCTTCCTCATTTCTTTCATTTCCCTCTCAAGTTCTCTTCATGTGCCACTTGGTCTCTCTCTACCTTTTTCCTACCCTGGGGATTCCAGAACAAGGACTAACTAGCTGCGCTATCAGCAGGTTTCCTCAATGTTTATTCTATCTATCGCCAGCGTCTTCTTCTCATCTTTTGTTCCAGTGGCACTTGTCTGGTTCCTGTCATCAGTTTCACATTGCTGATCTTGTCATACCATTTGAATAAGAAGTAGGAACTAATACATTGAAAATGTTTTAATCATTTTATTTAAACATATAATGAAGTTTAGAGATTTTGTCGTGGTTGAGTAACGTGTAGAGTATTTGTCGAGTTGGACAATAGTATTGAAATCGACAAGGGATAGTGGACTGACAGAGTTATAGATTACACACACAGAAAGGTGTAAATAGGAGATGGACTTGAGACAACCTGGAAGAAGATTTATCAAAGTGATCTCTCTCTCTCCAAGCCTCAACTCACTGTTACTGTCTAAGCACCTCCTGCTCTCACTCTTTTCTCTTATCAAACATAGAGATTATAGTAAAGAGCTAAAACAAGTTTAATTATGGATGGAAAGGGTCGGGAACAGCGCATTAATAAATGTGTAAACTTTATTAAAGAAGAAAAGCATGGAATTAATGCATATCATCATACACAGCATAAATTACATCAATAATCAAATAATCATCAATAGTCATCAATAACCATCAATAACGTAAATACACACCCACAAACGCACACACCACCAACACTCATAAAACCTGTAGAACACGGAGAGATAAATAAATCGAGTGTCAGTCCGTCCGCTTTCGGGGACCAGATGAAATAGCTCCAGTAAGTGGTTTTTTCGTACATATCCTCCATGAGTGATGGAATTAACCTGAATAAAATCACTGTATAGGCGCTATCATTGGTGACTCCTCCCTACTGGCGTGAGGTGGGCTGGAAGACTCTCTTTACCTCCGTTTTTTCACATGAATAAACTGCGTGTCAGCCTGTCCGCTTTCGTGGGACCAGAAGTTAGCTACAGAAAGTGTCTTTTACGTAAAAATATACTCCATGGGTGATGGACTTGACCTGTAAAAACTTTCTTGTTGGTGCTGACTTGGGTTACCCCTAATTGCACGAGTTAGGCTGGAAGACGCTGTTTATCTTTGCTGGCCGCTCCTAAGTGCGAAGTTTTAAGTATCCAGAAAATACACCCAAGACGAGGTTACTTGAGGACAAACGGTCCCATGCGCTCTCATCCGGCGCTTGACTCTGCTTGGCATTAAATCCGGTTTGGGCTGGTTTGACTGTGGTTTGACTGACTGCCCCATTTAGGCACACAAAGGCGGGTGATATGGAATTCTGCTATAGGCATGCTGGGCGGTTTTGATATTCTGGAAGCGGCAATGCTCTGACTGGTAATCCAATAGGCGAGTAGAGAACTACTACTGCATTTGATGATTTCCAGATTTAGCTTTGGCTCGTTGCACTGCGTGAGCGTATCTTGGCGTTGACAAAAGGGTTTAGGTTCAGGAACGGGGTTTGACTACTCGTGACGCTAGCGGTATTCAGAAACCCTCTAGGTCGAAGAGGACATGTCGTTCTTCGCCTGACTGGAGTCTGCTCTAGCGATTCGGTCTCCCTGAAACTGAGACCCAAAAAAAGACACCCTTTACCTCAAGCAACGACAAAATCAATCTAATGCTTTATAACCTAGTTATGCTCCGCTCCTTCCATCCTATCAATTATAGCATGTGCCCGCATAGGCTTAATATCTTTTGTACACCCATGTACCTGTCATTAAATGTTCTGACAGCAAAATCTACTCCTCTTCTCCCAATCTCAACATACAGGAACCCTAACCCTGTAGTTACAGTTAAATGAATATGCTTATTCATCTTACAACATTAAATGAATTTACATAAACAGATTACAGCATTTGACATTACACAAATAAATCGTATGTCCCCTTGGTGAAATATATTAGCATTCCACTAAATGAGTTCATAGAAAATGCAATGTTCTTGCTATAATAATACAGTTGTGGCTGAATCATAAGATAGAATTATATCTATGCCTGGTGACTGCTTTCTGTGAAAGTTATAGACTAGAGTCTAGCTACACAAATAAGCATAAAATGATTCTCCCTTGCCACTAAAAATATCTATCAAAAAGGAATCAGTGACTATCTCCTATAATTCAGAGTTATTGCCTGCATCTCACTATTCAGTTTTAAGTGAACAATCCACACCTGACATTATCTTACAGAAATGACAGTTAATTAGCCTATTCTTAACCCATGATAAGCATCTGTGGACTGATTCTACGCCTAGTATCTGTCTGTTATTGAGAGTCTATCATTTAACCCATTATAAACCAAAACAGCGTAAACACCACTCAACTAAGGCCGTAGACAGCGCTACATTATCACTGAATTAAATTTACCAGGAGAAATTCTCAAAATGAATTCACGTCACTTCCTATTAGATATATATAAAAAGCTAACATGAATATAATATAATAATTATAAGATATGTCAACTCACCCCGAAAATGACTAGAACATAGGCAAACACATTCTAGTACTGTGTTAAAGTTTGCCTTATCTCATAATGGTCATCTACGGGCCAGGAATATTCACGAGTGTGTTGGCTTATTAAACCCATCTACTCTTATAGATTACAAAGGACGCTCCCCCCGGACACCTGGCCTGCATATTTCTACAGATGTTCGGCGAAAGACGTAATCCGAAGTAAGACAGAGGTTATTCTAGAGACATCAGAAGTCAACAACCGCAAGAAAGTTCCTTCAGGTAGAGAAATGCATAATATTATGAGAGCTCTAACTCGTCTAAGGGGCAAAACCCAGAGACTGACCGCGATTGTTATCTCCCCCTTGTTTTGAAGATGAAACGGTTACCCAGGCCTCAAAGGGTACCAGCCGCTCGTGATCAAAGACTAGAGCGACCAGAGAAATTTCCCCTGTTCGGACCACAGGTGCGTTTAGATAACATTACGTTATATGACCGTCTGCTGGTCCAGTGGGAATTTCTACTCTGAAAGCCAGCCAAACGTAACCAACCGTCGGGTGGTGTTTGAACAGGTGAAAAAAAAAGATAGAAAAGAAGAATACAAATATCTAGGAAAACAGAACATTAAAAGAGTTAATAACATATGGAACGAAATGGTAAAATAAATTATCGGTCACGTGACAGATTTGACATAATCATACATGCTGAAGCTCACTAATGTCATGAAAACATCTGTTTATGCTTCTTTATTACATGTTAGACACATTATTATGATCTGAATGCACCCTTATTCTTTGTGTATATCTTTTTCAGTGGAGCAAAAGGACTTTTTAGGATGCTGTGGTGAAAGCGTAATAAACAAGCTCACACATTTCTGTTGTAATGGTTCAGGGTATCCCAGAGATTCTACCCTTGGTTGCTGTGGTCAAATTCTTTATGATAAAAGTGAAAAGAAATGCCTAATAGATAACTCTCCAGAAGTCGTTGAAAAATATGAAGGTCGTTGTGGCAGTACTAAATATGATACATGGAAAACAAGCTGTTGCAGTGGTAAGTTTCAGTTAATGTTCTATAGTCGTGGTTTGTAATGTTATGTTGATTTGTCTTATTTTATGTTACTTAAATATTCAGTATGTAGTAAAGAATCGTACATGTGCCATGGTAGCAGTACAGACAGAACTGAACAAACAGACTGTGATGTTAAAATTAAGAATATAAATGGCATTGGGATATACGAGGGAAGATCAAAAAGTAATGCTTCCTATTTTTTATGTATGTAAATACTGCATCGGTGTGCAATTTGTAAATTTAGCAGGATTCCTCAAACACTCTTCTGCACTGTATAGCATTACCAACCTGTTTCAGTAACAGGTGGCACCACTGTAACAGTTTAAAAATGGCTGCCAAAGACGTTCAGTTAAAACAATGTTATGTCATAGAATTCCTCAATGCTGAAGGTGAGACCCCAATTCGCATCCACGAATGTTTGAAGAATGTTTATGGAGATTCAACAGTAGATGTTAGCACTGTCCGACGTTGGGTACATCGTTGTGACGAAGCTGAAGTAGGTCAATCCTCAATGGCTGACGCAAAGTGGACTGGCCGTCCGTCTACCGCAGTGACTCCACAAAACATTCATCGAGTTGATGGCATCATTCGTGGTGACCATCGGGTAACACTGGATGAACTTTCTTCCATGTTGTCCATTAGTAAAGGCAGTGTCCAAAACATCATTAAAGACCTGGGTTATTCAAAAGTTTGTGCACGGTGGGTACCCAGAATGTTGACAGACAGACATAAAGAAACAAGGAAAACCATAGCCATCAACCTCCTGCACCGTTACGAAACTGAAGGAGAAGAGTTTTTATCAAATATTGTGACAGGTGATGAGACTTGGGTTCATTTTTTTTTAACCAGAATCCAAGAGGAAGTCAATGGAATGGCATCACACAACATCGCCGACAAGAAAGAAGTTCAAAAGTTCACCATCTGTAGGGAAAGTTATGGCCTCCATGTTTTGGGATGAGGAGGGTGTGATTCTTCTCGACTTCTTGGAACAGGGAAACACGGTGAATGCAGACCGTTACATTGAAACTTTGAAGAAGCTTAGAGGTCGTCTTCAGCGACTTTACCCATTAAAAGATCAGAGAACTGCACTACTGTTGCACGATAATGCCACGCCACACACTGCTAAATGCACCATTGATGCGATTGCAGAATTTGGCTGGACATTATTACCACATCCCGCTTACAGTCCCGATCTTGCACCTTCTGACTTCCATCTGTTTGGACCACTGAAAGAAGATCTTCGTGGACATCACTTTGAGGACACCGAGACCCTTAAACGCGCCGTACGCCAGTGGTTTAGGAAAAAGGACACAAATTTTTACCGTGCGGGGATACATGCCCTTGTGAGAAGATGGACAAAAAACTGTAACAAATAACGGATACTACATTGAGAAATAAATTTTTGAAGTTCAGACTTGGGGCTATATTTCAATGTGAATTTTATCTGTTTTCTTGCCTATGAAATGAAATTAAAAATTACGAGGCATTACTTTTTGACTGTCCCTCGTACGTGGAAATCAAAGGAAATCAAGTCCAGCATAAAAATCAGAATATCTAACTCGAATGTCAAGTCAGTCCTATTGTATGGCTCTGAAGCAAGGAAAATAGCATCAACAATAGCCAAAAAGGTACAAATTTTTACAAATAGGTGCTTGCTTAGAGCTGAAGAATTAGAGTGTTATTACAAAATCACCAATTTGGAACTGATGACAAGAACTAGACAACTACTATTGGAGCAAGAGATTAAAAGAAGACAATGGCGATTGGTAGGATGCACAATGAGGACACCTTTTGATAGCAGTACAAGGCAGTACTTTTTCTGGAGTCCTCAGGAGAATGAACGAACAAACGGACAAACTTTATTTTCAAATTGTGGAGAGGTAGAGAGAGACTAAAAGAGAACTGGAGACAGAAATGAAAGGGATAAGACGAAATGAAAAGACCTTGAGCAGATGGCACAGGACAAGAGGACTTGGCACAGGACAAGAGGACTTGGCACAGGACAAGAGGACTTGGCACAGGACAAGAAGGCTTGGCACAGGACAAGAGGACTTGGCACAGAACAAGAGGACTTGGCACAGGACAAGAGGACTTGGCACAGGACAAGAAGGCTTGGCACAGAACAAGAGGACTTGGCACAGAACAAGAGGACTTGGCACAGGACAAGAAGGCTTGGCACATACAAGAGGACGTGGCACAGGACACGAGGACGTGGCACAGAACAAGAGGACTTGGCACAGGACAAGAGGACTTGGCACAGGACACGAGGACGTGGCACAGAACAAGAGGACATGGCACAGAACAAGAGGACTTGGCACAGGACAAGAAGGCTTGGCACAGGACAAGAGGACTTGGCACAGAACAAGAGGACTTGGCACAGGACAAGAGGATGTGGCACAGGACAAGAGGATGTGGCACAGGACAAGAGGACTTGGCACAGGACAAGAGGACTTGGCACAGGACAAGAAGGCTTGGCACAGGACAAGAGGACTTGGCACAGAACAAGAGGACTTGGCACAGGACAAGAGGACTTGGCAAGGGGCAAGAAGGCTTGGCACAGGCTTGGCACAGACAAGAGGACTTGGAGAGGACTTGGCACAGAACAAACACAGAACAAGAGGACTTGGCACAGAACAAGAGGATGTGGCACAGGACAAGAGGATGTGGCACAGGACAAGAGGACTTGGCACAGGACAAGAGGACTTGGCACAGGACAAGAGGACTTGGCACAGGACAAGAGGACTTGGCACAGAACAAGAGGACTTGGCACAGGACAAGAAGGCTTGGCACAGAACAAGAGGACTTGGCACAGAACAAGAGGACTTGGCACAGGACAAGAGGATGTGGCACAGGACAAGAGGATGTGGCACAGGACAAGAGGACTTGGCACAGGACAAGAGGACTTGGCTAAAATTTGGTTAGGGCTTGTGCTCCTAAGGGGGCTGAAGTGATAATAAATTCATGATATATCCAGTATTGTTCACAGAGGTGTCATACATTGAACCACTTGTGTGTGTGTCCTGTGTTGTTCTAATGATGCTTTCTTCTCTTTCCATGAGACGTGCCCCATTTTTCTAGAAATCCACATTTCAAGGGCCTCAATTATTTCCTCCAATGGGTTCTTTATTGTCCATGTGTCTGCACTGTACAGTAATGAAGAATGATATATAACATTGATGATTCTCAGTTTTAATTTGTGAGTTAATTGTTTAGATGTTATTATTTGTCTTTTTGTTACTGAATGTAGCTTTGACCATTCCAGTTCTTTTATTGGTGCCTTTTTCTTTTATTATATGATCAAATTCTTGACATGTTTCAGGATTTACCATTTATTCTTATCTTTAACATTGGCTTGTCATCTGCTTTGCTAATTTTCATAGTTTTTTTGTTTTCTCAGTGTTAATGTCCCATCCATATTCATGACTTATGCTGTTTACTTGCTTCACTAGTTCTTGTAATTCCTGTTCACTTTCAACTAACACAGCTGTATAATCTGCATATCTAAGGTTTATTGATCTTACACCAATGTCCAGTCCTTACATTTCCTATATACCATTCCTAGTTACAATATATATAAGTATATAAACCAATAAAACGGTATTGAATCAGTTTTACAAATTAACGGTTCACATGAAATAAGGGACGTTTCGGGTTTTACCCTTTGTCAGCCACAGTTACAAACAGGTGACAAGGACAAGAATTACATATAGGTTACAATATATCTTACTGCAACTACAAGTCTGTATCCTTTTCTCCAAACACCCGAAAATGTGAAAATCGAAAGTGACTTTGGGCAACTTTAATTTTTAATCTCAATTTGGGCAAGTTCTGACTATTTTGGGTGACTTTAGGCTATTTTAAAAACACATTTTGGGCAACTTAAGGCTATTTTTAAAACACATTTTGGGCGACTTTGGCAATTTTAAAAACACATTTTGGAGAACTTTGGGCTATTTTAAAAACACATTTTGGGTGACTTTGGGCTATTTTTAAAACACATTTTGGGCGACTTATGGCTATTTTTAAAACACGAGGGCGACTTGGCTATTTTTAAAACACATTTTGGCAGACTTTGGGCTATTTTTAATACACATTTTGGGTGACTTGGGCTACTTTTAATATGATTTGGGAGACATCTGAAAAGTGAAAAAAAATCCAGTTTCCGAAACAAAGTTGTCCCGGAGGATTTAGGGTAGAAGGATACAGACTTGTATTAGTTTGAAAACTGGTTGTACAGGTGGTTACAGTAATAACAGGAGGTTACAGTAATAACAGGTGGTTACAGTAATAACAGGTGGTTACAGTAATAACAGAAAAGTACAACATAACAAAAAGGAAACAGTGTCAGTTAAGACACACTAAGGACACATGTTGGTCCAATGGCTAGCATGGAGTAATTCATCATTTTCCTGTTTTGCCCACAATGGAGCATGGAGCTACTACAGCAGCTGGTTCCTTGCATGAAGCCTCATGCCTTTTTCATTAATGGTTTCTGTAGCATTTTGTTGTACAGGATAAGGTTGCCAGCCCCAGCCTCATGTTAGTTGCCGGCATCTTATACGTGTGCCTGATTGGTGGCATGGTTAGAGTACATGCCTTTTGTGGCAGAGTTACCAGGTTGTAGGGTGTAAATTGGTATCTAACTCTGCTCTTGAGCTAGGTAAGAAAAAGTCAGGAAGGGAACTGTTCACCCCACATTCAGAGCTGGACTCAGTATAGTGTAGTCTCTAACGTTCACTCCCCTATGGAGTATCTGCTATATTATCTTTACCACAAATGCAGGGTATCTCAGAGAAAGGTATACACACTTTGAAAGGTTATAACTCAGTCATAATATGGGATAGAATTATAGCAGTTTGAAGTTTACAGTTACAAATGTTCAAAATTTCTACCACCTGCAACAATGAATTGTTTACAGTGATGAGCAACTAACTTGCGTTCTGTATTGTTACTAATTGAACAGTGAAATGTGCGGCTTTAGTTTGATGCCTCAGGTCTTTCAGAGTGCTCATTCTGAGATGAACACAACATTTTATAGAATATTTCACAAGTAATAATCTAATGCCGTACTCATTTGTCATTTAGCATTATTTAACTATCTTCTTTTTCTTTGACATACCCCGGATGCATAGTAACACCAAATGATTTAACTATATTCCTGCAAAATTCCATCTTAAGTTATGTGAAAGTTATAAGCATTTGAAGTATTTATGCATTTTTCGGAAACACCCTGTTTGTATGTTAATGAGTGGGTGTATAACAAAAATGTTGGTGTTTTCACCAGCTACCTGCAATTTATTGCCTTCATGTTGTTGCGATATCTTTACATCAGGGGTTCTCAACAGCCTGCCAGAAATGAATCCACAAGATCCAACAAAGTTCAACAAAAACCTTGATTGCTGTGATAGTATTGCCTATGATAATACAAAGAACAAATGTTGCAGAGAAAGTCATAATGGAGGATTCACAACGCACATAATCCCCAATGAAGAAAACATCCACTGCTGCGGAGAGGGTAAGTTAGTTTTATCACCTGCAGTGATGTGCATTCAGTGGTTCAGATTAATTACATTACATTGTCTGGGAATATAAACAAAGCATTCCTCAAAATGAAAAGTATTATTATGCAACAACTCTTAACCAACTGAAGTCAGAGAGTTCTTCATTGTTATGTAGATCCAATCTTAACATATGGAAGTGAGTCAAGGACAGTTTGTAAATAAGCAGGTAAATCACTCAAAGTCATAGAGATGTGGTTTCACAGAAGAATGCTAAGAATACCATGGACAGCTAAAATGTGTAATGAGGATGTCCTGAAAAAGGCCAATGCACAAAGGAAGCATATTACTCACATAAGAAGGAAGCATATTACTCACATAAGAAGGAAGCATATTACTCACATAAGAAGGAAGCATATTACTCACATAAGAAGGAAGCATATTACTCACATAAGAAGGAAGCATATTACTCACATAAGAAGGAAGCATATTACTCACATAAGAAGGAAGCATATTACTCACATAAGAAGGAAGCAGTTCACTTTCTTTGGGCATGTTATGAGAAGAAGACAGCTGGAGTATATTGTGATAACAGGAAATATTAAAGGAGAAAGAGACACAGGATGACAAAGAGAGAAGATATTACTCACATAAAGAAAGAAGCATATTAACGGTATTGAAGTGGTGTGACACATAAGAAGGAAGCATATTACTCACATGGAACAAGAGAAGAAGAAATGCATGGATTACACACATGAAGAAACCTGGAAGCATCATCAGGCATTACTGGAATGCCAGGGTATAGAGAAGGGAAGAACAGATGGAGAAGAGAACTGGAGATGGGCATGAAGGGGATGAAGAAGATATGGAAAGACCTTGAGCAGACGGCACAGGACATTTTTGAGGCATACATTTGTTGAAGGTCTAGTCTCCTTGGGGAGTTAATGGTTGAGGATGACTGGAGATGGAAGATTGTGTAGAGGCATGATCATCTATACCATCAGACATGGTACTTGAAGAAGAAGAACATAAGCAAAGCTACTTAAAAAAAAGAAAGAATGAAAGAATTGTAAGTCATATTATGCTGGTAGAATCTTAAACAGAATCTTAACTTTGTGAGGAAAGCATATTACTTTGCCCACATAGGTATCCCTTAGAAGAAGACAGAGCATATTCTGCACATCAATGACAGATAACACTGAAACAAAAAAAATATTTCTCTAACACTTCTATGTTTTTCTGGTAATTTTAATGCGCTGTTTTTAAATCTGCAAACCGTTTTTCTCTATCAGGTCGGGATTCTTTGGCATACAGTATGTTCATCGAGAAGTATAACAGTTATGACTTGAATTTCTTTGCAGTCGACTTTCGAGTGAATGGCATTGTGATAACAGGAAATCTAACATTAAAGGAGAAAGATGGACACAGGATAACGTGACAAACGGCGATCTTGATGGAAGTTTCTCCATGTTCATTGGACAGTTGTCAGGGAGATCAAAGCGAATTGGAAAGGGAATGTTACAGCCCATAATTCTGTATGGATCTTGATAATATGCAACATAGTCAACAGATTTGTGATTTCCCAGAAAGTTATCGACGATCGATTTGAATGCCATCCATGCGCGAAGTTCACTACCATGTAACAAGTTCTCGAATTGTTTGTCTGCAATAACTAATCTGAGGTCCTACAAAGATACCTTCCTTTATCTTTGCATCGCTAACTTGCGGAAACTTTTCTCGAAGATAAGTGAAAGCTTTGCTCGTTTTATCTAACGCTTTTACAAAAGATGAGATATGACAGTGGATGAAGCTGGAGATGGCTCGGTATTACATTTTTATGCCATGCATACGATCCCGGCTAGGCCAAACCTTTCTTGCATAATGTTCCTGTCTGTTGCAGGCAGCACATCGGAAGCTTGTTCTGAGAATTGCAATGACCACGGTCCACAAATGATTGGTAGTCATTGTACTTTATTTTTTAGAGCCATATTGAAGTTTCTTTCATATGAACAGAGTAGGCGACTGGAATTGATGAAAATAAAGAAGAGAACTGGAAGAATCGATGAAAAATCGCCATGACTATGTGGGTTTACATCTTTGCAAAGCAAATGATATCAAAGTATTGAACAAGTTCTCTTGTCTAGACAGATATCGGCTAACAGGACATTTTTGAGGCGATACATTTTGTTGGTAAAGAGTCTAGATCTGAAAGTCCTTGAATGGTTAATTAAGTAAACACCATCATTCAATGTAATTGAGTCAGATAGTTTCTAAAGCAGGACTTTCTGATGGACGCCCAACGGATTATGTTCTGTGTACTTGGAGGCATGGATCATCTTTACCAATTCATTTGAATAAACCACAGACTTTCTGTTTTAAAAGTGAAACCTTGTTAAGAAGAAGTAACATCAGTAGTGAAAGCTACGCCATATTAAACTCCAAAAATCGACTTATGCTTCGGCGAATGAAAGAACCTGCCAATGGAAGAAAGAAATTGTACGTTTACATCATCAATATGAATAGAAATCTTAACTTTGTGGTAGAATCTTTAACTTTGTAGTAATCTTAAAGTTGCCCATGTAGTCAACACGATCGGTAAAATATCCGCACACGTAACAGACAGATCAGCCAAATTTCTACAACTTCTAGATCCTCAGGCATATCCTCAAAACACAGATAACTATTTGAGGATGTGCATAACATACCCATGCATCTTTTAAACAAATTAAAAAGTAGAATTAGGCATTAAATTTTGTCAGATATGTGAATGAAACTTGGAGCAAATAACTTTCCCAGGGGGAAACTGCAGTGGTGGCTTAATCCTCACAAATAGCTTTAGAACCCGAAAATGATGATTTAAGTTTGAAATCAGCTCATGCACTAATGGACAATAATTTACAATGTTGTAGGTTTCTATGATACAACACGTGAAGATTGTTACAATGGTACAGTACTGACGAAAGTGTCTGGGAAAGAACGCTGTGGTTTTGAATACAAATTAATACAGACACCACAGCTGTGGCGATGACCGCAGTGAATTGATGCTTGGTGAGGCTTCTTGCATGGGGACCAGAACTGTAGTTTTTTTTCTGTCCTCCATGAGCGTTAGAAAGGAAAATGATGATAAGTTTAAGAATGAAGCTCATGCTAAACACTATTGTGATATTTGAGTTAAACATTTTTAATTGAGTATAGAAGTAGATTTTTCTGGATTCACATTCATTTGCTAATGCAGTAAAAGCCGTGCACTGAAAATATCTGCACGAGCATTATAAACATTTTATTCTTTATATTTCTTAACACACCATATTCTCATCTTGTTTCTCTTTTGTTCTGCCTTTTTAATCTTGGAATTTTCAGTTTCCTTTACTAATGTTATCAGCGCCCTTGGCTATAGAATGACCTAAACATTACTTTTCATTCCCTGAGTTGTTACTCTTGTCTGACAATTATAATTTGTCATTTTATTATTTCATTCGTGTTCGTCATTTTATTTTGCGCTCTTTATGGAACAAGAAGCTGTCTCTGAAGCTGGTCCCTTTGTTGTTAGGTTAAAGTCAAAGATTCCATTTCACGCCCATTAAGGCATATTGGGAATATGGTGTTAGGCCTATATTTTCCTGACCATCTGCACACTAGGGGTGATGTGGTCAGCATCACGCCGGCCGCCTTAACCTCCCCAGAGTTGCTCTGGTACCCAATTCATGAGGCTGGGTCGACCCCAGAGCCGTTTGCAGTCTAAAAAATCCCACCTCAACTGGGGATCGAACCATGGACCACCGAGCTAGGAAGCCAGTGCACTAACCACTGCGCTACCGCAGCTCCTCCATGCAGTTAGTCTGCTCCAAGCATTTACCTGCTCCCGCAGTGGTAGTTTCTGTAGTAATTTGTTTTACATGATGAGGTAGCCAGCCTCATTCACAACCAGTCACATGGTCTGATATACCTGAGGGTGCCGAAACCCTGTTCTTTCTTTGTCTAATCAGCGACCCCCAGGAACATTTATTATTTGATTGTTAGTTTTTGATTATATTGATTTATGTGGCAGAAACTATGTTAGTCAATGAAACTATTTCCCTTAAAAGAATTTGAACTAAGTACGCTTTAGCCCTTGCCCTGTGTAGCTCCTAGGTCTGAGGTGACAAATACAGAATAGTACTACTGTTTTCTCAGTCATGTCTAAAAAGGTGACTAATATGAAGGTTCGTATGGGGCTGGCTGGCAACGTCCTTATTTAAAACAAATTGTTACAGAAACAACTGCTACAAGAGCCTGTGAATTCTTTAAGGCAGGTTTCCTGCAAAGGGGCCCAGCTGCAGTGGGGGCTGCATGATCCCTTAGGAGCAAAAGGGGAAATGATGATAGTTAAACTTCAGCCCTGTTAAAATTTTGCCATTGTTTTGATTTGACTTTTCCAGGAGAAACATTCAACATAATACCGAAAAGTCAAAACTGTTGCAATGGAGAAGGAATAGAAGACAACCAAATCTGCTGCAACGGCATCTTACCCTGCAATAAGTTGCATCTAGATGATAAAGAATGCTGTTACAACGACGTAACTGGTAGAGGAACAACCTACAATTCAAACAGAAATGAATATTGTGTTAATGGCGAAATTATGACATTGCCGCCAGGAGCAGAGCCCTGCGCCAGATCCTATTATTACCCAGATTCTCAGATTTGTTGTGGGGGCAGAGTGGAAGTTATCAGTTCCGGTTATGACCAGTGCTGTGGTGACAAACTTTTCAACAGCGAATCGCAGCAGTGTTGTAATGACAAAATTAGCAACATACCTCCTACTGAAGGGAAGTAAGTAACATTTTTTAATTAAGTCACTCCATCATAATTATCATCTTCTTCTTCTTTGATCCTTAGCCGCCGACCGTCAAAGCAGTCAGTGGCCATCACGCCTAGTGGCGTCTTGTAGGGCAACAACAAATTGATTCCACTTTGCTCGGGCGGTGGCCATCCTTCGTACCATAATTATCATAAACATCATCAATTCCCTTGTCAGTCTTGATGGAGCATGGAGGGCACCCCTGCAGCTGGTCCCCTTGCAAAAGCCTGCATCAAAGCATTCATGTGCTCCTATGCTCCTGTGCTCCTGCATGATGAGGTTGCCAGCCCCCATGCAGAACCTCATATAAGTTGCCTCTTACCACAACTTGAGAGAGTAGCTTGGTCTCCTCAGACCCCCCTACCCTTTTTTTTTTCCAGTTTTGTCCACAGGGCTTTATGTCATGTGGTGATATATAATTTTATACATGCAGTTCACTTATCTGACATGCCCTTTTGGTTTAAGAGACTACAATTTCTTGTTCAGCTGAGTTTTGCCATGTCATTTAGCAAGTCTTAAGGACAAACATTAACTGTTGCTGGCTTATAACTGAAGGAGTTTTGCTTTTCTCATTGACAACTGTATGTAGGATGTTTAAGAGGCCACATAATCTTTCAGTTTATACTCCAACTGGAAGACACACAGCAAAGTGTATACTGAGGTGGTCAGTAACTATGTTAATCATTTCTAATTATGTACAAGTATCCTTTCTGAGAATCTCTGACTATGCAGTATAATAGCCCCTTCAGTCATAACTGACTATGGGAATGCGCCCCTGAGGTGACCGCTATCAGCTGCTTATTTTCCTGGTGTTCCTTTCAACCTTTTCTCCTCTCTTCTGCTTACTGTTAGAGCTTCTTTTTGCTCAGTCTGAGGTGGCACTATAGATAGCATCGCCACATGGTGCAGTCGGCAGCTTCATCTTCCCAGGTTGCTGGATTTATGTCCAGTGCTCTCATGTCTCTCTTGCACACATCTTTGAATCTCAGCTGCAGTCGCCCAACTGACTATGCATTGATGAAGAATTCAAAACTATTTAGCTAATTCTTATGTGTCTTTGTTAACCCCCCATGGAAAACCAAATTAAACGTTGTAGTAAGGTGCCCAACATATGAGGCACAGAGAAAATACATATAGCCATCACCAGTACCATTCCTGGAGAAAATCTACGGAGATATCAATAGCCTTAGGTTGACCACTGCTTTCTTTGAACTTATTCACGTTGACATCTGAGGGTGAAGGAAGCAAAAGAAGAAGAAATGTTGTAGTTACTTTTCAACCTGGGCAATGCCAGATATCTCCGCTAGTAAATTATATGGCGGTGAATCTTATCGAGAAAGTAATGTGAACGAGGGAAAATATATTTTGCTTATATGTAAAACATTACAGAAAGTGTAAAAAAAAATTACTGTATTACTAATAACCCATTATGACTGATAATAATAAGTTAATTTAGGCACACTTGTTTATTATCACTTCAACAAACTAATAAGTTTTAACCTTCATACATTCCTGCTTAAGTACTGCCTGCACTATCTGTAAATAAAAAAAAATTACAGTTCCTCTTCTGACTATTCTTCTTTGTTAGCTCTAATATAATCAAGGTTATATGAGTCATACTTCAAGTATTCTTCTTTGTTAGCTCTAATATAACCAAGGTTATATGAGTCATACTGCGAGTATTCTTCTGTGTTTGCTGTAATATGATCAAGGTTATATGAGTAATACTGCGAGTATTCTTCTGTGTTTGCTGTAATATGACTAAGGTTATATGAGTTATACTGAGATTATTCTTCTTTGTTTGCTCTAATATATCCATAGTTATATGAATGATCCTGAAAGTATTCTTCTTTGTTCACTGTCATGCAACCTTGGTCATACAGAAAGTACTCATCTTTGTTTGCACTCATGTAACATGAGTCATACTGGGAGTATTCTTCTTTGTTCACTGTCATGCAACCTTGGTCATACAGAAAGTACTCATCTTTGTTTGCACTCATGTAACATGAGTCATACTGGGAGTATTATTCTTTGTTTACTGTCATGTAACCATGTTTATACATGTCATGCTAATAGTCTCCTTCGTTTGCTGTCATAAAACTATGATTATATGAGTCAGACTGAGAGTCTTCTGTGTTATCTGTCATATAACTGTAGTTAGGGGGTCGGAGTGGCTAAGAAGTATGGTGTCCGCTTCTAATTCTAAAGGTACCAGGTTCAATATGGTATCAGTAGAGGGAATATTTTTTTCAGGACCAGTGGTCTTAATGATGTCGTAGTCACCCTGGTCTCCAGGGTAGTGAGATCAGATGCCTGGCCTTCTTGGATAAGGGCAAAAAAATAGGAGGCCCAGTGTGTAAGTTGCGCACATGAAAAATCCCACATCAGTTGGAAATCGTAAAGAGTAGGCCATAAGGCCACTGCCCTGGCAAAATTTAAAAATTAGAAACCTACCAACCACAAAAATTTTATAGACTGTGATTCCTAAATACACACATTGGGATTCTTCCGGTGCCAAGGAGTTCATGCACTATGCTGAGATCCTCCTTGTGTGATCTAATGGAAGAGATTAGAACACTGATGGAGTTGTCCGTGTGCAATGAAGATAGTCCTTAAAACCAAATCAAACTGTAGTTATTTGAGTCATACTGAGAGTATTCTTCTTTGTTTGCAATCATATAACATAAGTCAAACAGAGTTTTCTTCTTTGTTAACGCTCATGGTTATATACGTCCTAATGACAGTAATCATTGCCTGCTCTCATGTAACCAAAGTTATATAAGTTATGCGGAAGCTCATCTTCTTTGTTCTGTCTCGTATAATTGTGGTTACGTGGAGAAGAGAGTTTGAGACAGAACTGGAAGGGATAAGGAAGACATGAAAAGACTTTGAGTGGAAGGCACAGGACAGGAGGAATTGGCATGAATTTTGTGAGGGGGGGCCTGTGCTCCTTGGGGAGCTGACGATTAATGAATGAATATGAGTCATAACTGAAGATTAATGAATGAATGAATATGAGTCATAACTGAAGATTAATGAATGAATGAATATTAGTCATAACTGAAGGTTAATGAATGAATGAATATTAATCACAACTGAGAACTGAGATTGGTTTTCCTGCAGCTGCTGTATAGACGACAACAGAGTATACAGATTTGAAGATAAAGAGAATCCCTGCAGAACACCTTGTGGAAATATGACTTATGACAACACACGTCAAATTTGCTGTAAGGGTACTGTGCATGCTCTCCATGACAGCACCAAATGCTGTGGGTCTTCTGCTATTGACTCACACACTACACGCTGCTGCGGTGAACAGTTCCCATACTCCAGGACTGGACACATAAAATGTTGTGGTCGTCGGGATCTGTTCAGCGATAGATCTTCCAAATGCAGAAATAAAAAGGTAGAGTACATTGTTGTATCCTGTGTTTTGAGTAAGTTTGTTATTTCTGTTTGTACAGTCCCCAGAACAAAGCATGTTCCATAGTTATGGCTGGTGTATTCTTCTTTGTAATGAGGATGTCCTGAAAGAGGCCAGTGTGCAAAGGAAGCTTATAATGCATATTAGAAGGAAACTGCCCAGCCCTTGTTGAACTTTGATGCCTGGCCTCGCCAGAGGGTGCTGATCTTGGGCAGAAGCTATGGGGCTGTGGCATGGACCTGGAAAAGACTGTGGACTTTATCCTGATGATAGGCCTGCAGATTTAGCATGACTAACAAACTGAACACAGAAGAAGAAGAAGGAAGCAATCCATTTTCTTTGAGCATGTAATGAGAAGATGAAAACTGGAATCTATCGTGACAACAAGAGATTGAAGGAAAATGAAACAGAAGATGACAAAGAGAGAGGATGAAGGACGGTTTGACACCACGGCATGGGATTAAGTCAGCAAGAGAATTTATACACAGTTCTGAAGACAGGAAGTTGTGGAGAGAAATGATCACCTTTGCCACCAGGCTGGATACTTGAAGAAGAAGATTCTTCTTTGACTTTCTGCTGCCCATGGAGCATAGGCCTTCAGTTAGACTTCTCCAAGCCATCCTGTGTCCTGTCTTCTTTGTTCTTCTTATTTCTATTTGTAGGTGTATCATCATTTACCTTTTTTTTTATTTTTGCTCCTTCTGGAGCATGGAGCTACCATGGCAGCTGGTCCCCGTGCAGGAAGCCTACACCAGAGCATTCATATGCTGTTGCCATGGTGGTTTCTGTAGCAAGTGTTCTACAAGATGAGTTTGCCAGCCCCAGGTACAACTTCATATTAATCACCTCCTGAGGGAGCAGAACCCCTGTTGTTTCTTTGTCTTCTCAGAGAATTTCCCCCCCCACAAGGATCTACAAAGGGGTTGTTGGTGTATATCTGTATTAAACTTTTTAACATCACTATATTTGAAATTATGTATATGAGAAAAGCAAATTAGATGACTTAAATAAAAAAATAAGATTTAGTAAGAAATGTTTACATCAAGAACATTTTAGGATAAAACCAGTGAAACAGCACAATGAAAGACACAGGAATAAAGTGATTTAAACATACAAGAGGTGAAGCTGCTCATGTCTTGCCTGATAATAGACAGTCATGTCCATCATATCTGATTCCAGCACCTCTTCTGTTGAAGAAGCCTGTTGATAGCTTTACAAGGCAGTTCTTGTTCTAGAATTCCCAGGGTAAGGAATGTGGAGGGAGACCAACGAACACATTAAAAAGAGAACTGGAAACAGAAATGAAAGGAATGAGGAAGGTGTGAAAAGAGATGGAACCTATGGGACGTGAGGACTTGGCATTAATTTGTTGAGGCCCTATGCCTATTTCTATGTTTCTTGTGCGAAGGCAAGGTATGCTAATTTTTGCACAGCTGACCGTTGTGCAGTTAATTGCAGATGGTTACAGTGAGATATTCATTTCTTTATGCCTCTGTCCTGAAGCTGACTATAGTTAACAGGTGCGTAGTGCTTCCCTGCTCAACAGTGATGACACTATGAACTTAAGACTTGAAAGAGATACAGACGTGCTAATCCTGAACTTAACAGTAAAACTCACATCCTTTTACTTTGATCTCCAGGTTGTTCCACTTGATCCAGTCCTGAGAAATCAGACTGATGTCCAGCGATTGTGTTACCCCACGGCTGTAAAACATTTTGATGGTGGTGCCAAGTATGCCTGTGAAAGTCTATATGGTATGTTTAATTATGTTACTGTGCTAGTTATTTCTCATATCACTGACTCGTACCAATCAAACATCAGTGCAATAAGACATATGGAAGGAGAGCTGAAGGTAGGTAGGACACACATTGAGGACGTCTTCGGCTAGCATCACGAGGCAGTCCTTGTTCTGGAGATCCCAAGATAAGAGAAATATCCTTCAGCTTCATGTGAAGTACAAATCTTGATCGAGATCACTACATGATGTCCATCTTACATTTGTTATCTATCTTCTATCAAATCATCTCCCAGATGTGGGCCCCCCCTTCTAATTTTTGATGCACTGTATTCTCAATAAACATGGTCTATAAAGATTCTGTCTGAAGAGACAAAGAAAGAATGGGACTACTACATCCTCAAGCATGTGCTGCCAGGCACTAATGTGAGGCTCTGCATGAGGCTGGCAACCTCATCATGTAAAACAAATTGCTTAGTAAACCACAGATGCAAGATCATGTGACTGCTTAGTGCAGGGTTCTTGCAAGGGGACCAGTTGCAGAGGTGGTTGCATGCTCTATAGGGAGCAAAAAAGGAACATAATGATGATGATATTCTCAATTCAAACAAGAGTTTTTAAGACCTTCATTTCAAACAAGAGTTTTTAAGACCTTCATTTCAAACAAGAGTTTTTAAAGACCCTCATTTCAAACAAGAGTTTTTAAGACCCTCATTTCAAACGAGTTTTTAAGACCCTCATTTCAAACAAGAGTTTTTAAGACCCTCATTTCAAACAAGAGTTTTTAAGACCCTCATTTCAAACAAGGGTTTTTAAGACCTTCATTTCAAACAAGAGTTTTTAAGACCTTCATTTCAAACAAGTGTTTTTAATACCCTCATTTCAAACAAGGGTTTTTAAGACCTTCATTAAACCCCTGAAGGAAAACGAAAAGAGAGGCCGACCAAAAAACAACTTGGCGGAGGAGGGGAGTGAACCAGAGTTGGGGCATGTACGATGGCCGCACCGACCGAGCTGAGATGCCACCAGGCGTAATATGAGTTTTTAAGACCATCATTTCAAACAAGAGTTTTTCAGACTCTCAGTTCAAATAAGAGTTTTTCTCAGTTCAAATAAGAGTGTTTAAGACACTTAATTCACAGGCATGAAAGAAAACAAATCAGCAAATGCAGCCCCATCTCTGATGTTATATCAGTGAGTTCTGATAGTGGCCTCATTCCATGCCATGATGTCAGTCCATCTAATATTTTCTCTCTGTGTTTTCTCTTGTGTCCCTTATACCCTAAGTCTTTGCTGTTGTTGACATGTGTTCCAGTTCTCCTTTCTCAGAACATGTCCTATATATTTTGATTGTGTTCACTGTATCTTGAGTGACTTGCCCTTTTTCTCCAACCTCCCTCTGGGCCTAATCATTAGATTTCTTGACTGTCAATGATATTTTCATCATCCTAAGAAACCACATCTCATCGGCTTCCAGTTAGCAGTGTATTTGTTTATTCAATGTCCATTCTTCACTTCCGTATATTGTTCAGTGTAGCACCTTTTTTCTTGTTTTTTTTTTTATCTTACTTTCCGTTGATAATGATTTGTTGCACAACTTGTTTCTTATTTTCTGGAATGCTGGAAAAGAATCATAGAGAGAGAGAGAGATTAAGCAGAAGTAGGAAAGACCTGGAGCAAAATGCCCTCCCTCATACAGCGAGATTTAAATGTACATATATGCCCCATATAGTTACCGGATGTCTTTGAAGAAACAAAGCAAGAACGGGACCACTGTAGCAGACGTGTCGTACAAGGTGGCTGATAGAGGTTGTGCATGGACCTGGCAACCTCTTAGAAACCACAGTTACTAGAGCATGTGTATGCTGGGTGCAGGCATCCTTCACAGTTACCAGCTGCAATGATGGCTCCATGCTCCATAAGGAGCACAAAGGAAAATTACACATATATATATACACACACACGAACACAGATTCCTCATATTCTGTGTGTTAAATATTATCTCTTGTATTTTCCAGTTGCAAAGGCTCGTTTGACTACCATACAGATATCTGAAAACCGGGATCCTAATATTATCTACATTACCATGTTGCTCGCTGAGGTTAAGAACTTGAATCGAGGAGAAAATTTCCCAGTCTTCTCAGGCCCACAGAATCTTAACTTCACCATTGAAGTTCCGAATAATAACGGGGTTCAGTGTCGAAGACGATACTTGGATAGATGCTGCCATGTCATTATTTTCTTCAATGCCAGAGTGAAAAATGGACGTGTTAAAATTAGCGGGAATTCCAAATTCTTCATGACTGCTCATAGTCCACAACGGGAGAGACTTATCACGAAGCAGCTGTCATATCAGTTTTGTAGGGATAAATTCAACATGCGTAACAAACCTATTTAAGTTTGTACGTGTATTGTTTATTTTGACATATTTTAATGACAAACAGTATGATCATGATTTATGTTAATGGTAACATTATGGAGGGACAAGCGTAACTTGAGATTTCGCATATCGTTATATTTAGGGGGGATGGTTCTTCAAAGTAAAATAAAAATTAAGACAAGTGTTTATTTTAAAAAAACATAATAAAACAAACAAAACATAGTTTTCACCTTTCGCTCCCTACAGAGCATGACACCACCATTACCTCTAAGCTCCCCTAAACCATCCGGCCCCTTTGCAGGAAGCTTGCCCAAATTATTCACATGCTCTTGCATTGGTCGTTTCTATAGCTATTTGTGTTACATGCTGAAGTTGCCATCCTTCTATGCACAGGCTCATATTAGTCACCATGTAGGACATGCCTGTGGGAGCACTGTGAGAGCACTGTGGGAGCAGTAGTACTGTTCTTTGTTTTTTATTTTTTTTTGTGTGCCTCATAACAGACCTCCCCCCTTCCGGAACTACATACATAAAAAGGGAATTATGAATTTTAATGGCAGTAGCGATTTTTTTCCCACAGCTTGTGTTATTTTAAACTTGCATAAATTGAGATAGTGTCAATCATAATCGAACTGTGTTGAAATTATCATGGTGTTGTTCTGCCGTGGAATATTTATTGCTTTATGATAATTTATGCAATGCATCCCAGCTAAACTAGGCTTATGTCAGCTTATTTGCTTTAGAAAACAAAACAAAAAAATACATTATCTGCTATCTAATTGTCAGGGTCTTAATTATTATGCATGATCTTTATTTGAATTGTATTTAAAAAGTGGTGACCGATTCATGAACATCACTAAAATACTAAACTGTAAGTCTGATTTTTTTAATAACATTTCGAACAAACACATACAGCGCCTGAACAAACTGCGACTATTTATATAATTGTTAAAACAATGCAAAGGTTTTAGAACAGTGGTTCTCAATCTGAGAACTGTGTCACCCCAGAGGCAAAAAGGTAAAGGTACTCTCACAGCAGATACTGATGCAGCCAGGTTTCAAACCTGGTAATTTTGCCATGAAAGGCAGGCCCTCTAACCACTCCACCAATCAGATGATTACCCCCCGCAGGGGTGTGGTTTTTATTTTTTTTCTGGAAAGAGATGATGAATGATAATGAGATGGTGTGGTTTTGGGGGGGAATGGGGTAAAAAACTGAAAACAAAATGTTTGCAAAGAAATGAAATACAGTAGGACGTGACACATCTTATTGGCTTATTTTACATTAAATTATATTAATGCTAAATTTACTTTTCTCTGCTGTTACGCATTGAGGAAACCCTGTTGATAGCACTACAAGGCAGTACTCATTCTGAAATCCCCAGGGTAAGAGAAATAGAGATAGATCAGAAAAATACACGGAGAAGGGAACTGGAGCCAGAAATGAAAACGATGAGGACGACATGGAAAGACCTGGAGCTTATGGCGTGCGACACGAGGACTTGGCAGACATTTGTTGAATGGCTTTGCTCCTCAGGGGGAGCCACGGTAGCACAGTGGTTAGTGCACTGGCCTTCTAGCTCAATGGTCCATGGTTCGATCCCCAGTTGAGGTGGGATATTTTGCAAACGGCTCATGGGTCGACCCAGCCCCAATTGGGTACCAGAGCTACTCTGGGAAGGTTAAGGCAGCCGGCGTGATGCTGACCACATCACCCCTAGTGTGCCGATGGTTGAGAAAATATGGGCCTAACACCATATTCCCAATATGCCTTAGTGGGCGTGTAACGGGTTCCTTTACCTTTTTTTTGCTTCTCAGGGAGATAAAGGGAAGAAGAAGAATACCAAATAACCACTTTTTGTTATCCCCTCAAAATAGGAAAACCCATTCAGTATGGGAAATCCTGTATAATATATGACACCTGAAGTAAGGGAGTTAGTCCATAAGATTATGCCACAATAAGCATTGGACTGAAAAAGATTAGTAATCACTGTTATGGAATGATGTTTTTTTTGTGTGTTGTATCATCAATATCTAAGATTCTCAAAACATTTGACTTAAGCCGGATTATGTGGTGATGTCACAGATGTCTCCTTTCATAAAGGGGACCATGTGATGCATATCAGAATAACTTAGTTAAATTTTTCTAACACAAAAAGGTAGGCAAAAACAACCCAGCTCCCATCTGCTTGTAAGATGTCACATCTTACTGATAAAAATGAGTTTGTAAAACATGTTTGCACTTGCTGAGTTTCCAAAATATGGCTTATTTACAGTTGTTTATTGAAATTCTTGCTTTGAGGCCCCATACACAACTTGCAAAGTGTTTATAGCAAGTATCTTCCAGCTTGGTATATTTCTAACATGACACTAACATTAAAAGATACTTAACGTTCCAATTTTCCATTCCTTTATTACTACCTGGTTGGCCAGATTTTTTTGCTTTGACAGCCATATCACTAATTTTATTGTGACAGCTAAAACTTCAGCAATATTGCATTATTTATGCAGAATAGCAGTTTAAAATGTTAATAATTGATATAGAAGACTGTATGGTTTATTTCTTTTTTTTTTTTCAATTTTTTTAACACAAAGATTTAAAAGTATATGTAGCTACATAACTAGATTTCAATAATTTGTGTATGTTTTGTGCAGCAGTTAGTTAATAACTCAAAGGCAGCTATTTATAGAGCATTATTTGTGTATGTTTCTTATATCATGGTTTGGGTGAAACTATGTAAGAATGACCATTGTGTATTAAAACTTTGTAAAAACATTATTCTTATCAGAAAACTGTTAAGAATACTATTTTTATAAGAACACTTTATAGGAAGTGTATTCTTACAATAATAGTATTCATAAGAAGTTCAAATAACAACATATTTATGTTCATTGATGAATAATTCAGAACATCATATGTTCGTAGTATACTTGTTCATAATGATTATATGTTGATAATTCACGAGTTCATAGACTCATAATTTCATAATTCATTAGTCGATTTAACCGAACCCTCACATTTCCTTGGTACTTAGAATCCTACTGTCATTTAGAAGTATATATTTTACACCTTTGTTTTAAATCACATTACAAAGGATTTTTCCCAGTGTAATAAACTGTGTAATTAAGAGCTATCCTGTTCATCAGACTCATTCTGTTTCTCAGTTCGTGAAATCTGTGATCAGCTCATGCTGTCTTCCTCAAACTTTTATTTCCAGTATTTCATTCAGAAGTATGTTTTGCACCTTTCATTTAAATGACTTTTTCTAGCATAGCAAACTGTGTACTATCCTTTAAAAAAAATTGGTGCTATTTCTCTATTAACAAAATCTGTGATCAATTCACGTTGTCTACCTCACACTTTCTTTTTTTCCTGTACCAAATTCATTTAGAAGCGTATTTTAGATCTTTCTTTTGAATCACATTGTAAATTACTTTTTCCACATAATAAACTGTATACCATCCTTTTAATCAAACTGGTACTATTTCTCTGTTAATAAAATCTGTGATAAGCTCAGGTTGTCATCCTCTAACTGTTTTGCCCAGGACCAAATTCATTCAGAAGTATATTTTACACCTCTATCTTTTAAAACACATTGTAAATGAATTTTTCTAGCACTATAAACACAATCCTGTTTATCTTTATTAATAATATACATGATTAATTCAGGTCTTCTTCCTCACACCATTTACCCTGGTACCAAATTCATTCAGCACAATATTTTACACTTTTCTTGTAACTCACATTGTAAATTACTTTTTCCACATAATAAACCGTGAACCGTCCTTTTCACTAAACTGGTACTATTTCTCTTTTAATAAAATCTGTGATCAGCTCAGTTTGTATTCCTCACACTATGTTGCCCAGTATTAAATACATTTCAGAAGTATATTTTACACCTTTCTATTAATTCAAATTGTAAACGACTTTTTCCAGCACAATAAAGTGTATTCCATCCTTCAAACAGCTGCTATTTCTGTAAATTATGAATAAAATATGTAGTCTTCTCAGGTTATCGTTATCGTCAGTACCTCATTCATGAATAAATATATTTTACACCTTTCTTGTGTAGGACCAAAATGATTCTTTATTTGGCCACCTTTTTAATGCCTGTAATTAATTTCACTTTTTCATATTTAATTCATGTCATAAATGCCAATGGGATTAGACAGTTTACATGAGTGTGTGTGTGTGTGTGTTAAAGCGTTGATACAATCCACACGCAGTAATCTCTTACATTTGCAAGTTTTTCTCTATTAAATTGCATGTGTTGCATTGCTCAAATTAACTGTTCTAATAACTATCATCTCTCTTATTTCATTACTTAATACAAACATGCTTACTGTATACTTCACATGTTTCACTTAAATTGCACTTTGATACTTCATACACACGCACGAACGCACACACCCTCACACACACATACCGGTTTTTTTGTTTGTTGAAACCTTGCTTTATTTTTGTTCATTTTTGTTTGTTTCATAAAAAACATGTTTTTTAATGATCTAATTTACCTTTTTGAATGTGACTTTTTACTTTGTAGTTGCTGTGGCCATAATTCATTTCTTTTAATTTTGCATTCAGTCACACTTTCTTTTTCATTTTTTTTTTTCATAACCATGTCTGTTTTTGTATCATTTTAAAAAAAATTTTACATTTGAATCATTTTGCAACTTTGTGACATGGTCTGCGAGATGAATTTCATTTATATCCTCCACTTTAAAAAAAAAAAAGCATAACAGAACAAAGAAAAAAAAAGAATGGAAACCAGCAAAATAACAATAATAAGTTGATTAAGAGTTCATAAATGTTATATTCGTTTATGAAATGTTTTAAGCCATGAAATTATTTTCTTTTTCTAATACATATTGTATGTAGGTTTATTTATTATATATGTTATGTATTCAAAACCTAACAAAAATTTCTTCACAGTCTGTATCATGTCTTAGATCTTTAATTTTATTTATTTTCTAAATAAATGTTGCTTGCAAGCTTAGTTTGCAATTTACATATTCAAAACGTGAATTAACTATTGCCTCACAGTCTGATCTGTGTGTCTTACACCTTGAATGCTATTTTTTTCTCAATACATGTTTTATTTGCAAACTTATTTAGTTTGTTTTTGTTTGCATACTCGAAGCATTGAATAAGCTTTGCCACATAGTTTTGTCTTCAGCCTAGAATAGTTCCTAGGGATCTTTGAGGAGACAAAGAAAAAAACAGGGTTACTGCTCCAACAGGTTGGTTGTAATAGCCAACTGACATGCATTTATGGATAGGGCTAGCAACGCCATCATGTAAAACAAATTGGTGCAGAAACTACAACTGTAAAAGCACATGAATGCTTTAGTGTGAACTTCCTGCAAGGGAACCAGCTGCATGAAGGAGTGAACGTGAAAATGATGAATGACTGAAGCCTTGAATTTTATTTTTTTTCTGAGTACTTTTTTGTTACATCATTTGAAATGAAGTGCTACAGAAGAATGTTGAGAATACCCTGGACAGAAAAAAAAAGACCAACAGAGAAGTACTGCACTCACTAAATGTAGAGGAAAATTGGCTCTTAAATACCATCGCAATAAGGAAGCTGAAATTTTTCGGTCATATAAAAAGACATAATAGTCTGGAAAAATTTGTAACGGAAGGCATGGTCCCTGGAAAAAGGGGAAGGGGACGACCTAGACGACGGTGGATCCAAGACATCACAGAGAGTCTAAAGTGTCTTTGGGTGATGCAGGTCGACTTGCCCAGAATCATGATGCGTTCAGAGCAGCTGTAATGGAGACCACGTTCTGGAGAGAATATGTCACATGATGATGATGACTTTTTTGTTATTTTATTTATTCTATATTTTTTCATGTTCAGAACATCAAAATCAGCTTTGCCTCACAGCCTGTTTCATGTGTGTTAAGCCTTGAATTATATTATTTTTGAAGTAGAATGTGTTAGCAAGTTGATTCAGTTTGTATGCTGCATATTTGAGAGAGCGAATAACTATTGCCTCAAAGCCAATTTCAATAACAGATCAGGATTTATTGTCTTAGGCAGTTCACTGAAGTAATTCTCAACTAAACACTCTTATGGACAACCACATTTGTTCTTTGTGTTTAATTTATTGTCCAATTGACCCTGTAGTTAGGTGGCTGCTATGTCTGTCCAATATTTATCATTACTGCCATGTTGATTTTTCCTTTTATTGATGACATTCCCAGGCTGTAAACAATATTTGTTGAAGCAAATGATATGGTAAAGTCATTTGATTTTGGTAAACAACATTTGTTTATTTTCTTCAGATGTGTAAATTTATAACTATGCAGGATGTGTGATTTTAGTTAGGTATGTGTCCAACCGATGTGTGTTGTATAAAGAATGGCATATGGATTTTGAAGTTCCCTTCTTCTCCTCGACTCCTTTAAACCAGTTAATTTTACTGAATAAGAGACGTAAAGTTTGAGAACTAAGTTGTTTGGTTAGTGTTGAGCAGGTGATAGACTTGTTGCAGGCAGTATAGCTAAGGTATTTTCCACCCCAAAAAGTGTTAAAAATAAAATTATGGGCACATTTATAAAATATCACATCATAAGTAATGAATACATTCGTCAAATTCTCTTTTAGCGTACATTGGCATAAGCTGACATTAAAAATATGTCACTCCATTCTAGATAACAGAATATGTTTTCTACTTAAATCCAACCATTTTAACTACTTGTACAATAGCGCCATCTGGTTTAGATTTTTTAAAAGTAGCTTTTACTTCAATGACATTGCACAAATTACATGTATTTAACTATGTCTATCTGCCTGCTTGCAGTCTTGATTAATACATTTAAAAAAAAAAATTAATAATGTCGTTTTGCAGTATTACTCAATGCACAACCTGCTTTTCTTATTGTGGCTTGTGTTTGAGAGAAGAGCATGGTGTGAAATAAGTCATTTTCCTGTGACGAGATTCCATCACTGAAGTGCGTCATCCACATAGAGCTGCATGTTAATTCAGTTTCAGAGTGAATTATTTTGGCAGCTTTTATATTTAATTGTAATTATTGCTTGTCTAGTATCTTTATTTGACTATTTCGAGTGTGGAATGGAGAACTGCAGAAAGCCCCCTCCTCGATGGATAACTACATACCACAATTTATAGACAACTGTTTGCTAAGGCAGTAGTATTCAGAAAACATATTTAACTCAAGTAAGAAATGGAAAAAGCGAGAGTTTTAACAGAAATAACTTGCAGATTTTATCTCACTTTTGTTTTCTTATCACATTGTATGTCTCCAAAGTGTTGAATGCACCTTTTATTGCAGTGTTTCATCACACAGTAAAAAAAAAACAGTATAATGTATCAAATTTAAGACAAGGTCATTATAGAACCATTCTACATTTTTCAGTTGAAAAAAGTTTGAAAAAGTCTGTTCTTAATGATACTGCAATGTTGTGTAATCATGTTTGTATATGTGTGTGTGTGCGCGCGGATGGATAGGTGTGTGTGGGGGTTGGTGGGTGTGTGTGTAAGTGGTTGTTGACAGAGGTAGAAACATCAGTTCCCCTGCCCTTGCCCTTTCCATTCCGTAGCTCCTTTTCTGCAAACTCCTTGCTGTGTCAGTTTGAAGAGGAAAGGATGTGCCTTGTAATTAGTTGATTGTTTTTCTGTTATGTATTTATTTATTTTTTTACACTTTATAGCATAGCCAATGATATTTAAAATAAACCTGCTGTTTTGATCTTTCTTCATTGCAGCAACTTATTAATATCATATGGTCCAATAAAACTTTGAATATTATCTTAGTATTTTAATTCATTGTGTTTGTCATTTTCAGCATTTTTACAATGTGTATGTTCGTTATCGTTTGAGTCGTTGCTGCTTGATCCTGACTTTAGAATGGGAAAAACTTCGTGTTTTTAGACATCTGTAATGTGGATCAGCGGTACAGTAGGAAGTACAGGTTATCACCCACCAAACAGTTACATCTATTGCCTTTCGTGAAATATGCATGACGCAAAGCATCGAGTTAGTTATTTCCACATTGGCTTATTTTTTTTCCCATTTCACTTCAACAGTATGTGGATTTTGAATGACTGTAGAATTTTTTTTATTCCTTGAATCTAAGTGTGGTGGTGTTATTTTTATTATACAAGTATGAATTGAAATGATAGAAGTCCTGGAGAGTTTTGGTATAGATACATTCACAGTGTAGTGAAATTGACAGAGATACAACGGTAAAATACCTCCAAAGATAACATGTAAGGATAAAAACATAATGCGTAGGCTGCTGATAGTACATGATCGCCCAGACCGCGGGTCATCACCCTCCATAAAAATTGACTTGCTAGACAGGAGGGGAACGGCGGATAAAAAGGAAAAAATATGACTGGAAAGATTGCGTGAGACTAGAAAGGCTAAGGAGACGCAATTGGGGGGGAAACGGAGAAAAGTCACGTTTCCCAAGTTGACATAAAGTAAGGAACTCGACAGAAGGGACCTTGGATATGTTACGCCACAGTCATTTATTGGTCGCTTTTGCGATACCAAGCCTTTGATTTGAATTCAGCGGCAGAACGCAGATGTTTGGAATATTACAAAAATTAAAAAGTAACTTTTTCGTAATATTAATGTTAGGAATATAAAAATTAGCTGGCCGGATGGCCCATTCTGAGCAGTGAACTAATATGTTCTTAATTTTACAGACGGATAGATAATATTGAAGATAATGACAAAAGACAGTGTTGTTCACATCAGCGACAGACTGTATGGAATAAAAAGTGTCGCTATTTGCACAAAAAAACACGACCTTGAGACGCAGGTGTTCAAAAATACTTAGTAGGGAAGCGAAGGGACATTGGTGGGAGCTGTGTCTAAATATAACTTTTAACGACAAAATTTTGGAGGGGAGAGAAAGGTTGGTTCAAAAATCAAGTACGTTTTGTAAAAAAAAAACAAGTAGAGACGGACAGACTAACAGATAAACATCCATACTTGACTGAAGCATGACTGAAATGACTTTAGTGTAGGAAATTTGAATTTAAAATAAACCTAGGCAGTGATTGGCCACAGACAATCATATTATAGGCGCTCAGACGCGCAAGTGGGGCCATTCCTCAATAGTTGTTCAGTGATAGACACAGATTTACAAGTGTGGTGATTTCCAAATGAAAGAAAGTGAAATAAGTTCAGGGACGCCATACTATAGCCAGCAGCTCAGCTGAGTTTTGCTAGCATTTCTGTGTTCTTTATTCATAATCTGGTAAGATTGAAATTATTTCTTTGTATATTTTGAATATTGTTTAATGTTCGAGTGATTTGATACTGCCATATCATAATCTAGCCTTACACACAAGTAGGGATTTGCTCTAGACCCCCCGCCCAAGTCAGGGTCTAGGGACCAACAATATACATAAACTCCAGCAAGGGTTAGGAAAGACAGATCAAGTGTTGAGAATAATGAAACATATTACCTATCCACTTTTAGGGAAGGAAACTAATAAATATTTTTCAGAATCTATAGTCTGGGAGGACCTATCTGATGTAAAACCACCATGGTAAATGTGCTGTTTGGTCAGAGAGATCTGACCTGTCTGTATGGTGTCGTTGTTGTGTAAGTGTTGTGTCCAGTCATGGATAGAGAATGGAATTTTGACACATAGCCAATACTTTGATTGCAGAGCTGTGAGTTTCAGTTGTCAACAAGGCGGTGTCCATTCAGTTGGTGATTTTACTCGAGTGTATCTGTGCAGTACGTTGTGACAGAGACCACTATTATTGCCCGCCAGCACGGAGAGGTGGGACCACCAGATTTCAGCACCAGAGCTACATATGCAAGATGAGTGAGCCTCTGGTCTGCTGGAAGTTCACCAACGCCTTTTAGTTACTAATACCCCATAAAATTCCTGCAATTTACTGGACACTGTGTAGTCAATATAGACAGGTGTGATGAGGCCACCCCAACAGCACAAGCATTAACTATCCTCCCAAGTAGATGACTACTAGAACATTTTAATAAAACTAACTAGTCTAGTACTTATATATGTACACTCTTGCATTTATTATGTAACATTCCATGCATTTCTTTCATAATTTTTAAATCCTTTTTTTAAAAAAAAGTTCTGGTCAACATAAAACTTGATCCAGAACAAAATAAATGTAATATAATTCTATCAAAAATTTTACACTCTTGAGTTAGTTCAGTGTATTATAATATTTGTTAAATATTATTAGTCTGCTTAAATATCTGTGGGTGTATCTATAACTATCACACCACATTACATATCATTACCCTAGACATTTTACATAGCTACATTCATTAAGAAAAAAAATTAAGTGTGAGGTCGTAGTGGTAGCAAGAAAGGCCTTCTGACAATTCACAACTACATTTTATCTCAGGAGCCTTCACAGCTGGCCTCATACATTACATTTAGTATATCACCATCATACAATACCATCAAACCCACTACACACAGATCTGTGCAATGATATATACCACATGACATGAAGACATCAATCTTTATAACATTGCTCAAAAAACCTAATGCAACAGAATGTTCAGACTTCAGAACAATCAGCCTGATGAGTCATACAATTAAAACACTGCTCAAAATCATACAGGAAAGAATAAAAAGTAAGGTAGACAGCGAATTCCAAGAAGAACAGTTTGGTTTTAGATGGAACAGTGGAACAAGAGATGCAATATTTTGCCGAAGAATATTAACAGAAAAATATACAGAGGTCCAAAACAGTATGTACATGTGCTTCAATGACAATCAGACAGCTTTTGACAGAGTCCATCATGAGAAAATAATTGAATGCCTCGAAGACATATGTATTGATGGAAAAGACATTACTCAGTAACCTTTATTGGGAGCAAACTGCTACAGTAAGATCTGGAAGGAATTATTCACCATACATAGACATAAAAAGAGGTGTTGGACAAGGTGTGTGCTGTCCCCCTGCCTATTTAATCTATACACCGAAAAAATTTTCAGACAGATAAAGGAAATGCCAGGACTGAACGTCAGTGGAAGGTCAATAAACAATCTTAGATATGCAGATCATACCGTGTTGTTCGCTGAAAGTGAACAGGATTTGCAAGAAATAGTGAAGCAAGTGAACAGTATAAGTCATGAATATGGATTTGACATTAATATTGAGAAAACAAAAACTATGATAATTAGCAGAACAGACGATAAGCCCACATTAAAGATAAGCATAAATGGGAAAATCCTGGAACAAGTCAAGAGCTACTCATATCTTGGTCATATAATAACAGAAGATGGCAGATGTGAAACAGAAATCAAGAAGAGAATAGGAATGGCCAAAGCTACATTCAACAACATGAGACATATACTGACATCTAAACAGTTAACTCACAAATTAAAATCATAAAATGTTATATATATTCTGCACTACTGTATGGTGTAGAAACATGGACAATGAATAAGCAATTGGAAGAACGAATTGAGGCTCTTGAAATGTGGATATATAGAAGAATGGGGCGCATATCATGGAAAGAGAAGAAAACAAATAAGGAGGTCCTAGAAAATCTAGGTATGAAAAGAGAACTAATGAAGAAGATCAAAATTAGGCAGCTAACATATTTTGGCCACATAAAAAGGCATAACACCTTGCAGAAGACCATAATAGAAGGGAGAGTTGAAGGCAAAAGCGCAAGGGGAAGGCAGCGCTATAAGTGGGAAGATAACATCAAGAGTTGGACAGGAAAGAGTCTATCAGAGTGTACCATCAAGACAAGAGTTACAGCCAACCTTCGTTATGGAGATGGCAGCTGATGATGATGAATTGAAGTCGTGACTGATGTTCTACCTGATTTAATTCATGCAAAATTTGTCCACGTGCTTTTAAGTCGAAACGTGCATCAACATCGCCTAGTTGGGATGCACTTAACTAACTTAACTGACAATTGGGAAAATGATTGATTATAAATAACCCTTTCACAAGTGTGTATCGGTTTTCACATAGACTCAAACCTGTTAAGTTGTTTAAAATTATGAAAAAATCGGTCAGCCAGCATTGTGCAATATTTCCTATTACTCAACGGTGAGGTTAAAGTTAAGGTGGGGAAAAACGTTTAAACTGTAATGTGCATCTAACAGGACATTTGTAAGCAGGTTATAGTCCATGCGTGACACATTTTAACTTCAGAGGGGATTCCCCAAAGGCAGGCTAGCCCAAAGTAGGTGGGAATAACGGTTAAACTGTAAGTGGAACTAACAGGCATTTTGTAAGCAGGCTAAAGTTCTTGCATGCCACATTTTATAGGCAATGACTACAACCCACAAAAGCCAGCTCCAAACCTCAGAAATCAGGTATCTGAGGAAGGTGGTTGAAGTAACGAGAAGAGATACGGTCCGCAACCAGACGATATGGCAAGGCCTCAAAACTTAGCCCTTGCAGACCCAAGTAGAACAGTCCCAACTACGATTGTCTGGCTATGTATGTCTGCAGAATGAGAAAAGATCGGCTACCACAACAAGTATAGGAAACTAAGAGCCAGGGATCCAGACCTCCAGAGTCCGCTGGGAGGACGACATTAGACAATCTCTGAAGGACCGAGGACTCGGTTGGAACCAAGCCAGGAGGAAGAGAGCAGATAGGATAGTATGGCGCTTTGGCAAAACTCTACACCCAAGAAAAATGACTAAGTAAGTAAGTAAAAAAAGTATGCCACATTATAATTCCAAAGGGGATTCCCCAAAGACCGGAAACCTAGAACGTGAGCTGAATAGGACAAAACTTTCAAAATATGTTCACAATTTTCGAACCCGGATCTTAATATGCAGAAGCTGCCAAAATAGATAAAGTTGTTTTAAGCGTAAAGTGCTGAAATTATTTACATGAAGTGACATAAATAAGTGTTGATGCTGCTCTAACGACACAGGAATTATCAAGCAATCCATCCATCTGTAGATCCACCTATCCATCTTTATATCTATCTTCTTTCTCCGTAACTGTCCGTCTATGGGGTCGTGACACATGACATCATGGAGGGGGTCAACATTTTGTGGCGTTGAGTGACGATAGGGGGAGGAAGTGGAGTTGGAAAAATGTGACGTCACACAAAAATAGAAGTCATACTCGCTTTTTTCATAAATTATGTTTCTACTTTTATCCGCAGTAGTTAACGTTTATTCGCATTCTTAACTGTTATCCGCAATAGTTAACTTTTAAACAATGCTATATATATATTATAAGAACATTAACAGAAAAGAGCCATAGAGGTGAAGACAGATCTGTACTTGTGCTTTATAGATTACACTAAGGCATTTGGTAAGTGAAACATGAGGAAATTATCAAAGTGTTAGAAAGCATCAACATTGATGGAAAGGACTTGAGGATAATAAAGAACATGTACTGGCAACAAACAGCAGCTGTAAGAGTTAGCAGCCAAATAGGAACGTTTCAGCAAGTAAAAAAGGGTGTCAGGCAGGGATGTGTGCTGTCACTGGATCTGTTAACTCTGTACAGTGAAAAAATAATGAGATCTCTAGAGGTCATGCCAGGAATATCATTCGGCGGACATAATATAAACAACTTGAGATACGCCGATGATACAGTCTTAATAACAAAAAGTGAAAAGGAGCTGCAGGAAATGGTTGATACAATAATGATAGAAAGTGAAAATAAAGGCCTTAGCCTTAACAGCAAAAAGACAGAAGTAATGGTCGTCTCGAAGAAAAGGGCTTCCCCAGAATGCACTATCAAAGTATATGGAACCGTTTTAAAACAAGTCAATAAATTAAAATACCTGGGAACAATAATAACAATGGATGGAAGATGCATCTCACAAGTGAAGAGCAGAATAGCTCAGGCAAGTGTAGCTTCCTATAAAATGAAGAGTATTTTAAGCAACAATTCTTTGTCATTAGAAGTAAGAAAGAGAGTTCTTCATTGTTATATAGAACCAATCCTGACATATGGGAGTGAGTCATGGACAATTAGTAAACAAATATGGAAGACACTGGAGGCAACAGAGATGTGGTTTTACAGAAGAATGTTAAATATACCATGGGCAGCCAAAAAGAGTAATGAGGATGTCCTGAAAGAGGCTGTGACCGGATGGCCTACGTTAACGCAAGCTATCACGTTAACATTAGAAATAAGAATAGTATAAGACCTTGAGCAAGACTAGCAAGTAACAAAACAACACTAGTCGAACAGAAGAACCAATGAAATCGTCTATGGCTATTTTTGACAAACAGCAGTCAGAGCGGAGTTCAGTAATACAGTTCAGTTATGCAGAAGTGACTTCGTGTCAGGCTTCGACCTTTGTGAGGGCCCTTTTTTACAAGGTTGTGTGATTAACCTTTGGTCGAAGTAAAAACTGAAAGCTTCAAAGATTTTCAAGAAATAATATTCTAGGCGATTGTTTTCCAGTTTTGGCAAGTATTCATACGGTTTGTATATTCTCGATTTATAGTAGAATGATTACTCAGCTATGTCGTATATAATTGAGATTCTAGTCGAAGCCTATCCATATCTACAGAAGAGTTCGAGCTAACGTTATATTTATGCTGACGTCCTTTACAAAGGCATCCAGATTTATTTAGCCAACAAGCGATCTGGCCGCTGGTAGCCAGTATATTGAGTTGTGTATTTGAACATTGCTGTTAGTCCCGTTGGACTCCATTAATAAACAGTTCTTTATGACATGGCTATTTCTTACTCATGTGTATTGGATATGGAAGCATTAATAGGATACGAATGATGACACACCCTGCTGTGACTATAAAAGGATCTGGTCTCGAATAAAATTCAATTGAGCAATTACATCTCTGGCAGTCGCCAGTTACCACTCAAAAGGTAGATCTATGAAATAATAAACACAACGATCACTTGGAAATTTATAACAAAGAACTAAGAAGAAAGATTCACCACCTGTCACAGAAGGGTTTCATGGTGCCAAGATTTGTCATGTAGACGTGGTAGATTGCTGTTACTGTGACTATTACATAATGCAGTGATAAAATCTTTAGTCCAACTGTGACATACATTACGTAGTGCCGTGACCAGCTTACGCCCTTGTCATCGTGATCGTACTTTGTATCCTGTAATTATCATGGACCTTCAAAGGGCCTCATATGTGCATATGAGAAGAAATGTACACGAGAAACATAACTACAAATCATATCACAGAAAATGGGCCACAGTACACTATTGTGGAAGTTGCTTGTACAACGGACGGCAACAACAAACATGGCGGGAATGCAGAAATGGGAGGATGAATTTGGACAGTCCAGTTATAGTCAATAACGGACAACACACGTATGACAGGACACTCCCAATTTTCTATAGCAACCATAGATCAGGTTCAGATTGGAGTAGCCTAAACAGAAGACACCATTGGATAGCTGTCAGGAATTTTGTGGCAGAAATTTAGAAAGGAAAGATATTATAAATAAATATCATCAACATAGACAACCACCAAAGGTGCCGAATAAGAACTGAGAACGGGTGGAAGATGGACGTGAACCAAGTAAGATCATGTGGGAACAGCAAGAACATATCCTACCAACCAAGAGTTACAACAGAATGTGACAGTAATAGGTATAGATCATGGAGGAGTCAGGTTAGGAAACATGACAACATACGGAGAGACAGGGTCAGTGTTGCTACCCAGACAGAAACAAAGAAACACACCGGCACACAAACAGAAGTACCGAAGCAAAGCGACAAGTGTGCATCACAGGGAAATACTCCCAGCGTAGAGCATAGACACCTACTAAGTAGTCAGATTGCCACAACGACAGCGATGCAAGCAAAACACAGGATAATACCTAGTTGGTTAACCCCACCATCACAAAGCACATACCAAGAGCGGCAACAAGCGGAAGAGAAAGAAAACAGAAGTGTAATAAAGAAGAAAACATATAGGACTGTTGATGAGTGGTTAGCGGCGGAAAAGCTTGATAATCGTTGGCTAGACGGTTACAGAGTCCTCGAACAAACTTCTCCTACAAATTATATCTTATGGCACGAGAGACAGAATGCTACTACGAAAGCTCACGTATCCCAAATGAAATTAGATGATCACCGACCTGTTGAAATTCCACACCTTCGCTCCTCACGACCTGTCAGAAAATCCACCCTTTGCCATTATTCGTCCTCCACCTCACTTGCCTCTAGCATTGATGACATATCCCCACAACCAACTGCCCCCATGTTAGTCAGAGATACGATAGAACGATATCGATGCGAACGAGATAACTCATCTGAAGAGGATGACATCCCTTTACAAGACCTCCGACAACGGATCCAACACTGCAACGACCGTCTACTCCATGCCTATGAACAACGGACAGAGGATACACCTCCAAACGGTGAACACTCTGGATTGATGCCATCCACAGTTACTGATCTACCACATTCATCAACTATCTATTCGGGTTCTTCTGCCACCATCACAGAAAACTCATGGCAAGATATTACGCGTGACCAGACAACACATCTTGTAGCTTCTGATGATGATTCCTATATTGTTCCCATGGACACACATTCCAGAGCAGCCATTAAACGCCCTTATTTGTCATCGTCTGACGATTCTGTTCCTTCAGCAAAGTTGATTCGTCCCTCATAGGAACATGTTCGTGTACAGATTCACTTTAAGCGTCGTTCTATGCATTCCAACCGTCACGACAGTACTGAACCATGTACTGCTAATCGTCAAGTTGCTCATTTCACAGCAACTGCTTCCCATCCTAAAGGACACACGTACGATCAACGCCTGACATCGAAGGAAATTGCCTTGTTGGAACTGGCACAAATGTTTCTTAACAAGCACTAACTTTATTCAATAAATTTTTTTTCTATTACAGGTTGACAATGGTTAGTCCTTTTCTTCTCTTAGCCTTGCAGTTTGCGATAGTCGTCCGCACCCAGACGTACAGCCTGCTACTGTGGCGAGACGCAACATTATTTGAGAAAGTCAAATATGTCTCCGACTCCTCCTCCACATGGACTATTACTTTAGTCACCTCCCTGCAACCATTACGAACAGAGTTACAAGATATATTACATAAAAAATAAAGTCTGGTAATTTGTAATTTGTTATGATTGAACAGTATATTACTGCGACTATGCAGCTTTATCTTTCTTCTTCTTAGATCCTTAACCACCGACCGTCAAAGCAGTCAGTGGCCATCACGCATAGTGTCGTCTTGTAGGGCAACAACAAATTGATTCCACTTTGCTCGGTCGGTGGCCATCCTTCGTACAGTGCCCCAACTCTGGTTCATTCTTTGCATTTCAGCCTCCACAGTCCTCCGCCAAGTTGTTTTTTGGTCGGCCTCTCTTTCGTTTTCCTTCAGGGGTCCAAAGCATAGCTGTTCTTGTGATGGCATCGGGGTCTCTTCTGAGGACATGACCAACCCAGCTCCAGCGTCTGCCAGCTATGATGGTGTGCATGTCCTCTTGCTTGCTCCGAGTAAGCAGATCTTGGTTGGTGATGGTATTCGGCCAAAAGATTCGGTGAATTTTTCTTAGGCATGTTGTGTGAAAAGAGGACAATTTCGACATTTCCTTCTCTGTAACTCTCCAGCATTCAGCACCATAGAGAAGGACAGAAAGCACACAGCTCTGATATAATCTTAATTTTGTGCTTGTGCTGTATTGGGAGGACTTCCAGATGTTGTTTAGGCTAAAGAAGGCTGTTCTTGCCTTATTCATTCTGATGCTGATGTCTTTGCCTGCCCCACCGTCTGGTGTTACTATGCTTCCTAGTATGTAAAGGTATCTGTCTGTACCAGTTGCTGATTCCTTACTGATATGGGCTCAGGGTTGCTCACATTGAGCGTCATGACCTCAGACTTCTTTAAATTAATGTTCAAGCCCACCTGCTGGCTAAACTTATTAAGTCTATCCGTTTTTTTCCTGGATGTGTTGATGTGAATGTGCTAGTAGTGCAATGTCATCTGCATATTCCAGATCTTCCAATGTAGAAAATGTAGTCCATCTCATTACTCTTGGACTGCCCTGTGTTGTCTGGCGCATCACCCAGTCTATGACTGTTAAAAATAGAGTGGTTGATAAGGGGCATCCCTGTCGTACTCCTGTCTTCACCTCGAAGATTAGGTTGCTCTGCCCAACACTACACGTAAAGTTGGCACAGAGGCTTTTTATGATTGACACTATGCAGCTTGGAATTCCATAAGCCCTTAGTATTTTCCATAAACTGTCCCTATGTATGCTGTCAAAAGCCTTTTCAAAATCAACGAAATGTATGTAAAGCTGTCTTTGCCATTCTGTGCACTGCTCTATAATGTTCCTGAGAGTGAATATATGATCCACATCTTCTGTTCTTTCTAAATCCTGCTTGTTCTTTCCTCAGTTTGTGGTCTACTGCCTTTGAAATTCTCTGTATAATTATCCTGCCTAG
Source organism: Oreohelix idahoensis (assembly GCA_024509875.1). NCBI lineage: Eukaryota > Metazoa > Mollusca > Gastropoda > Stylommatophora > Oreohelicidae > Oreohelix > Oreohelix idahoensis. The sequence continues at coordinate 250,933 of JAMPIV010004897.1, forward strand.
TATTTTGCTGGGAACTGAGAGAAGAGTGATTCCTCTCCAATTATTGCAGTCTGCAAGATCTCCCTTCTTGGGCAATTGGACAATTATTCCTTTGTTCCACTCTGATGGTGTTGTCCCCGTTTTCCAGACTTGTGCAAATAGTGGTTCTAATAGTTCTGCTGCTAGCTCAGGGTCTGTATTAAATAGCTCTGCATTTAAGTTATCATGGCCCGGAGCTTTGCCGTTCTTTAACCCTTTGATTGCTGTGATGATTTCTTCTTTTCGTGGAATGTCTGTATTTACATCTAGATCGTTTTCAGCCTCAGGAACATTCAATTGTGTCTCTGGTGGTTCCTTGTTCAGAGTTTCTCTGAAGTGCTCTGCCCATCTTGTTTCCTGTCCCTCTGCTGTCGTGATGAGATTACCTTGCTTATCTCTTACTAATGTAATATTGTTTGCACCTCGTTTCCCGCTGATGAATTTAGTTATTTTGTATACTGTGCTTTGTTCATTTCTCAGTGCTGCCTCCTCTGCCTGTCTTGCAAGATTGTCTAGGAAATTACTTTTGTTGGCTCGGGTTTGGCGTTTAACTTCCTTGTCCAGCTGACTGTACTGTTCGCTATATAGTTGCTTTAACCTGGGGGACTTCGCTTCTGTTTTCTTTCTTTTCATTTCCTTTCTCATCTTTATGGTGTTTAGTGTTTCTGGTGTTATCCAGTCTTACTTCTTCCTTTCCTGGAATCCCAAGCATGATTTGCTGCTTTCCTTATATATTGTTGAAATGGTGTTGAAATTCTGGTCTATATCATCAGTCAATGTCTTTTCCTGGCTATTGGCAAATTGATATCGTTTCTTAATGTCGGCCGCAAAAGCTTTTCTGGTAAGGGGGTCCTTCAATTTGCTGATGTCAAACCTTTTCTGTGTAGTTACAGTTGGTCTAGCCCTTCTTAGTTTCACTTTCAGTTTTGCTACTACTAAATGATTATCACTTCCCACATCTGCACCTCTTCTTACCTTCACATCTTGTAATGCATGTCTCCATCTACCGTTAACCATGATGTGGTCTATCTGGTTTCTGTCCCGACCATTTGGTGATTCCCATGTTAATTTGTGAATTTCTTTATGTGGGAAAAGTGTTCCTCCAATGACCAGGTTGTTAATGCTACAGAAACGTATTAGTTTATCCCCATTTTCATTTGCTGTTCCGCTGCCGCATTTCCCCATTGTTCTTTCATTATATGTATTGTGTGTACCAACTTTCGCATTGAGGTCTCCCATTACTATAACGAGATCATATCTAGATGTGTCTTTCTGCAGTTGTTGATAGAATTCATCCTTGACCTCCTCATCGCTATCATTCGTTGGTGCGTAGCATTGTATTATTGTAGTGTTGGTGAATCTCCCTCTCAATCTTAATCTTATCAGTCTGTTGTTGATGGGTTTCCATTCCAGTAATGTCCTTTCTATCCCTTTCTGTAGAATAATGGCTACGCCTTCATTGTGCTGTCCATCCTCTCTTCCAGAGTAAAGTACTGTTTCTCCTGTTGCTGTTTATCCCCAAAGCTATGCCAGTGGGAGTTTTACTCCTGGTAGGTTCAACCAAGCTGGACTGGTCTGTGTGGGTAGGGGTCAGACAAAAGCTGGTACCCTGGTCCTCCAGGTTGGGGGTTTTAGCATAGGGCTGACACCCCTGTCTATGTAAAAAAAAAAAAATGAAGTTACGGAAACAACAATAAATGAACAAACTTTGCTGCGGGATGGACATTCGGAGTCTGTGGCTCGTATGACTGTCAGTGGTGAAAGCCGAAAGGAAGCCACTGACATGAAAACGGATGTCCTGACCGCAAAACAGGATACAAGAATAGGATTTTGGAATGTCAGGACAATGTACGAGACAGGTAAACTAAGACAGGTCACGGCAGAAATGAGAAACTATAGGTTACACATCCTAGGGATAAGTGAGAGCAGATGGACAGGGGCAGGAAAATGCAGCTTTATAGTAGATTTAATATTTTACCTTACGTTGATTTATTGGCTATGTCACATAGAGAGTCAGTACGGGTACGACAAATCCTCGCTGTATTACAAACTAGATTTCAGGCTCTATGTAATGTACATAGATATCGCAGAGCTATCGTTCCTTTTGTAGGACAGGCTCTCCAATTTTTATTTGGAACGTCCACGGATGTTAATATTAATAGTCTCACTTCACAAGTGTGGACTATAGCTGCAAATCAACAGCTCATTGTCGTGAGTTCTATATAGGCTTTTTATTTTATGGTCCCAATCGAGCAAGGATGAGATAGTGGAAGCTATGTGAGAGAAAGGTGTGAGAACTAGTCCTGTTTACGAGGAATACAAAGTGTAAGAAAAATACTGTCTTGGGTTGAGTAATTGCTCAACTCACCTAAATAGCAGGACACACTTGACTGAAGAAGTATTATTTCACTAGATATTGATTCTAATACACTATCCTCTCGTACGCACACACCAACACTTTGTGACATCAATGCGTACTACGTAGAAACAAACAGGTGACTATGGGCACATACAATATATATATCAGGGAAATGGGTTTGACCACAAACTAATAGCTTAAGGGTTATACAATTTATTATATCTTTAGAAAGAAAAATAGATTACAACAGTTAATACATCGTTATCATGTCATCAGGTGAAATTGTAGTTACATAAAGGGAAAATAAATAAACAATAATATTCTCATAGACCCTCCCTCTGTCACAAAAAAAACTAGGAAAATGATCCCACCCGAGGTGTGTTTACCCAACAGATCAACCAATTGATTGACAATGGGAGTGGGGTAGACGGGACGGATATATAGGATATGTCCTTAATTTAACTTTCCCGTGGGCCTTCAGACTGAGTGAGAGAATAGATAAAAATATGGAAGGGGTTATGTTAGTAGTAAACTTAAGAAAACTAAATTCTTTCGTTCCGGTTTTCCACTCTCAGCATTCATGCAGTGAGCTCACAACAGGCAAACTTACCCTCAGCCGACACGGCATACGTCCAAGGAATTTATCAAAAAAAAAAAAAAAACACAAATGTATTAAAGACTATTATATGTCCTGTGAATGTTTTTCCCGTACAGCCCCAGAAATCTCCGTATAGGCACTGCTATTTTCTCTCGGAGTTTCGCTGGATGGGTGTGTTGATTTATAATTTTCCCTTGCGGGTCTGTCTTCGTCGGATTTGCCGGTATTTAAATTGGGAATAAGTTTGTGTTCTAGGCTTCTGTCGTAATGACTGGGAAATATCTCAAACAGCAGAATGTTACTACCCGGCTGTTCTCTGAATGAATAGCTGAAACTGTTCTCTGTATAGTTGGTGTTAGGAACACTGGTTACTGTCATAAGGTATTTGATTAACTAGATTTGTGCTGTCAGTTCTGCCTCATCAGGCCAGGGAACTTTATAGAATTAAATATAGGAATCTTCTGGCATTGTCCGTTCCAGTTAACATTTAACACAAGTGAACACTTGACCGTTCTGGTTATTTAACCGCTGTCATGGGTTTAGAAGGTGCACTTATAAGGGTCTCCCACAATCAGATTTTGGTATAGTCAATGTTATTATGTGTTAAGTCATGTTTTATTAATAGGAGTTAGGTGTTAAAGATTTGTATGTATGGGTGGTTTTTTGTACACACGTTTGTTAGCACGCTTTAGTGATGAGATGATTTTTTAGTTGGGGGCTTTATGCTCGGTAATTTTTGAACAAAGCTCAACTGAGTGGTTGTTAGTTTTTTTCTTAAAAATAAGATAAAGAAAATTTTCGAATGTTCTTAATGAGGTTTTTGGGAAGAGACGGTTGAGCTGAGCGATAGTCTCACGCGGTTAGTTCGCGCATGAGTAATATTTACTGAGCTGTTCTGAGAAGCTGTAATCTCGTGACAGTGCGTTCCTGGCAGGGCTTCGAGATGGTTGTTCCATCTCGTTAGTGTGTCCAGAAGTTGTTATCGAGGGGGATATATATTTTTTGGAAGTGAGGCCATGGATTGTACCGGCCATTATTATTATGATTCATATTTCCTATGATGGATTTTCCCCTGTGATTGTAATAGATATATTATGCTCAGAGTTGCTGTGTGCAACCGTTTGATGAATAGTTATTGCATGGATATACTGTTATAATACTGTGTCGAGAGCTGCTGTGAACTGCGATATATGCAGTCCTTTTGATGGATATTTTTGCTGTATTATTATGAAATGAGAGCTGCTGTGAACTGCGATGTATGCAGTCCTTTTGAAGGATATTTTTGCTGTATTATTATGAAATGAGAGCTGCTGTGAACTGCGATTTATGCAGTCCTTTTGATGGATATTTTTGCTGTATTATTATGAAATGAGAGCTGCTGTGAACTGCGATGTATGCAGTCCTTTTGATGGATATTTTTGCTGTATTACAATGAAATATAAGCTGCTATGTTCTGCAGCCGATGTACTTCGAATTTTGTACCTGTAACTGAGTTTCTATGGATTTACGTAACTGATGCTTCATGATTATGCTTTGAACCGCCTTGCCCTGATGTCTACGTTACCGTGTCGTCAATAAACTTTATATGCTTAAAACTAGTTTCAAAATTTCCTGACCCCTATATTTCTGTGGTGTGTGATCGCAGTGTGGTTAGGTATGCACGAACTTACGACATTCGCACTTATAGAAGATTCACACATTTACACAGCAGCAGAAGTGACGGCCTGTGTGGCCTGTTGAAACTGTTAAAGGAAATAAACATCTTTAACAATGTTTGGAACTTATACTGGGATGCCATAAGCCATCTGAACATGACTCTCTATATAATAAAAAACCCCTGGATCGCAAGGTCTGATCACCTGTATAAAGAGAATATATAAAACAGGTAATTCTACTATAATTATTTCTAACACCCGCGTTTTGTATAAGACCTGTAAAATCACTCTGGTATTAAATTATTTAGATTTAAAGAACTTTATGAGTGACTAGCTAATGTATCGATTTAATTACCACTAGCTATGAACAGTTGATTACTTAAAATTTACGCAAGATGAAATAGAATTATAAGGTTAATAACCAATTTCGCTCGCCTAGCGTTTAAAAAAAAAATTATGTTACACATCTGTCATCTCGAGAAATAACGTATAGTTATATTGTTTAATTTACATCTGGAAAACTTTGTGATGGGTTGATTTAATAGGTTTAAATTAACAAATAAAAATAGTTCAATCCAGTGAAATTTAAATGAAGGAACTAAACTCCTGACAAATCACTCAAGACTCGGAATAATAATATATTTTGCCAAACCGTCCAAAAACACCAGAATGAATATAGACTCCAATATAGTAGAAATCCAAGAGAAAACTTGTTAGCTTCTACTTTAAGCTAGTACTTCTTTAACTCTCTGGCAACGAATGATAAACTGCATTTTCCGCGATGCCAATATATAGTTAATGAACTGAAAAGTAATAGCGGCCTGTGAAGATTCCCACCTTATTTGAAATCAGGGAAATATTCTGTTTCGCCGCTAGACTTTCCCCGTCTCTCCTTCGTTCGATTTCCCCCCTGTATCTCTCGGTCCGGCAGAAATTTGAACGTGTAAACCGTAGGTGTGAAAAGCGGCTTCGTTCTTCTGGGACCACAACAGTCCTTTGATACTGACCGCTTACGTCTCCTCTTGGCAACGCCTCTCTAAACGGGATGACAGAAAAAGTAGGGAAATGCTTGATTTCCATCGCTCTAGCGATAGGCGGTAGGCGTGGTTTAAACTCAACTTTAAGACAAAGCGATGTCCTGGATGCACGCATGACAGCTGTTTACATATTAATTAGCCCTCGTGGTGAGAAAATCCATGTTGGATAGTGCATAATAATTAGCCCAGGTGGTAGAATTCCACGTTGACGATTTATTTACACACAAATTCAGGGGCTCCGATGATATTAAAGCTACTATTATTTTCATCCATCAATTCAGGGACTTCCATTTTCATCCTATCCGTCACACTCATCCATCATGTTCTTAACGCCAGCCTCACAATTGTAAACAACACTTTTATGTCTGTTAATTCAAATCGGTTATGTATTAATTTGTTGCAAGGTATTTTTTTACACAACTTGTAAATTTTTCGGATTCTGCTATTTCTGAGTTGCATAATGCCACTCAACGTACTGATATGTTTGTGCGAAATTTTTTTCTTTTCTATGCATTAGGTATTATGGATAAGACTAGAGATGTATTTTTTTCATGTCACAAACACTATCACTACTTTTGAAAGCCACATCGTTTACCACCTACACTGTTACCTTACACGGACCTTCAGCTCCTCTTCACACAGATATCCTCTATACTCCCACATACATTTTGTACACCATTGCTCAATGTTCACAATGTTTTATCTTTGTACGATGCTTTTGGTACTGGTCCACATTCCTGTAATGGTTATTGATAATACGTTTGCATTATATTGGATACATAACATTCCTACACCTCTTCCATCTCACATATCATACGTTGCCACTTCTCACTCACACCCCCTTGTAACATACGACATCTCCACATATGCTATTGCAATTAACCACGCACACACCCATTATGCATTTACTTTTGCGTGACAATGCTGTTGGTTGTATTACTAATACTTTTTATTTTTGTACGATATGTCAGCCATTGTATCATATTGGTAACACATTTTCGTGTTCAATTGCTGATTTTTATGAATGACTCCGTACAAACTCATGTTCATTGTATCGTAGAATATTGTCCAGTTCGACGGCTATTCGGATCTATAGAGTTCAACCAGTAGTCACTCCTCCCTCCAGACATTCCATATGGACTCCTCTATTAAGCTGTTTATTCGCTATTATCCTTGTCATATTTCTAGGATATAGGTATCGCACTTATTGTCCACGATTACACACTAGCATGTCTTCTCACACTGCTATTACCGTTGAGATTCCTATTGCTATAAGTACGACGTCCCTGAAGTTATTCCATTACAGACTCTCCCTACTCCCCAACCTATTTCCACTGGCCTGACATGCTATCCTACATTGCCCTTTCATTAAATGTTCATATTATTTGGCCCCATTGTTTTTTGTGTAGGTCTATGCTGTGTTCATATGTGACCATGATTGTTTTGGCACGATATTTTTTAGTTTTTTTTTTTTGCACTTGGTTTATATTTGAGTTTGCGATGTAAATTTTTTTGGGTTTTGATAGAATTAAATGGCTCCCGTTAGGATACATTTTGTAGCCCCGAAACGAGAAGAGAGCGAATACTGGACAGTTTGACATCGTGGCATGAAAGAGGTCAACAGCAGAATTGATCAATTGTACTGGTGACAGGAAGTTGTGGAGGGACATGATCTCCTACGCCACTAGGCATGGCACTTGAAGAAGAAGAAGAAGAAGTTAACTTTTATCCACCATAAATAACAACTTCCTCATGGACGACTTATATTAACATTATTATCTCACATGAAATGTCGGATAATTGTTACAACCTTTAACTGGTTTAAATTGCTTTTAATTACATATTTCTTTTTTAAATAATGAAATACACACCTTAGAAAACAAAATGTAGTCTAAATAGATTGTACTGTTTGAAATTAGATTTAAAAAATCAAAACAGTAACAGTTTATCATCTTCGCGACAACAGTCTGATGAGATAAAAAAAAATCAAGTTCAACAGAAAAATCAGAATCTTCAATTAAAATGTCAAGTCAGTCCTATTGTATAGCTCTGAGCATGGAGAACAACAAACAAAAAGCTTTCAATTTTCACACGTGGGTTAAAAAGAGGTAATTTCATGGTCGATATTGCCGTAGAGTAGTGAAGTGTTAGAGACTTCACAATACTAGATCAAGCTTCGAGAGGTGGGGTAACCAGTTCCCCTACTCGCTGCCTTTGCCTTTCTTGTCCCAAGAGCAGAATAAGATAGCCATTTACAGCTGGTTGACTGTAGCGTGACGCCACTGTGTTTTCAACCTGCTGCCTTTGTCGCGAGAGGCCTGCGCTGTAACCACGGACGCTCTCGTAAATGTGTGCTTGCCTAAAATAGAAGGATTGTCATGGTATGACAAGATCACTAATGTGGAACTGATGACACGAACCAGAAGACAAGTGCCAGAAGAACAAGAGATGAGAAGAAGACGCTGGAGATGGATAGGACACACATTGAGAAAACCTGTTGATAGATTTAACAGGCAGACCTTGTTCTGGAATCCCCTGGGTATGAGAGTGTGATGGTATTGCCTCCCCTGCTTTGCAGTAGTGGTCCAACAGTGGCCAAAACTCAAGAGTATCTAATATGGGCTACAAAGGTTTCTACCTTCGCACAAGATTACTCTTGGCAGAGATGTAGATAGAAGAGTAATGACACTTCTATTACAAAGGGAGTCTTCACAAGATATTCAGAATAAGCGAGAACAATACTGCTTTGGTTGAGTATGTTAACTCTGTAATTCTGCCGACGAATTTGTGAAGGATTTATACACTTATTAATTTCAGCTCGTCAAGCCCCCACTCATGATTTACTCAGTGGAATTCTGTTATTCTAGGATAGCTCTGTTTAGAGTGTGTGTAGTAAATTGACTGAGACAAGCATGTAGTAACTTTAAAATGATTAAATCGAAGTTAAATTTGTATAATTACGAATAACAAAATCTAATAATCACTTAAGTTTTAACTGTTGAGAAATTATTTGAATAGTTATGGATCAAGAAAAGTTATCACCACGGTCATTATGGATTGTGAAATGTTACAAGAAGTTCAAGTGGCAGCATATATTTGAACTTAGCTGCCAATGATGGTTCTGCTCCTTCTTATGGGTTAGGTCTTTTCACACTGCTCTCGCTCGTCCATGTTCAAGGTTGTCGGGTGTAGCTCGTTTTCCAGAAATGTCACGGAGAGTCTACCACGTGGGTCCTTCGTCTTAAAGCTTAGGCGACTGTTCCCTTCTTGTTCCAGAGATAGTACTTTCTGCTGGTACCACCAATAACTATGGTAAAAAAATAGAACGAAACGCTCTTCTGAGTATGGCGTTTTCCATCCCATAATTATAGGTTCCTATCTTCCCATACCACCATCCCAATTACTCAGAATTTACCCTCGATGAGAATTAAGTTTAATCCCTCGGGATAAAACATCCTTTACATTTAAATAGAATAGCTTTAACTTTACATGACATTTAAATGAAAGGGTAATAATACAGATAGAGTCTGTTTGCTTATACATCTCCACTGATTGAAAAGTGTTCACAATATAAATTGAATATGTTTTCATTTATGTTTACACTGATTGAAAAGTTTGAAACTTCCATTAGCTTTAAAATGAATATTTTCACATAGACATTTACACTGGTTTAAGGCTGGAAAACTTACATAAATTTTAAAGTGAATATGTTTACATGGAAATTTACACTGCTTTGAAAATGTAAGTATTATTCTTAGAATGTACATCATTTCTTTCATCTTTCCCTCCCTGCTCCGTGTGGAGCCTGGGACTAATTTATGCTTTTAGTTCTCTTTACGAACTAGCAATAAAGCAATCACCAGCCCGTGCAGTGGTGGTTCATGAACCATCATTCTATACACTGAGGTTGCCTGCCTCAAATGACTGTGACATCCACAAGCGAGTTTCACATATTAAAATTCACATGGTAATATATACATATATATGTAAGTTCACATGTTAGTAATAAAATATGAAATGTAAATCACAACTTACGCCAATCCTGGCTCACAGACTTTTTTGCTCAGATGAATAAAAAAAGACTTGAATCGGCCTCTTACACGCGTCTGGGTGTCGTTAATTTAATAAGTTCCCCCTCTGACTTCGTGTGTGGTCGTTCAGTTTCATTAGTTCCGGTTTCCTTATTTAAAATGAAAGAGATTTCCTGGGCTATGAAAGTCCGTCCAAAATTCTCCAATAAAAGTTGTCCGGAATGCTTAAGAAGGAATTCCGAATTCTAATTCTTCAGTCTGGCAGTCTGGTGTCTTGGCGAGCGATTTCTCAAGTGAAATAGCTTGAGAAAATGGTCAGATTATGTCCATTGCCTTCCCATTCATTTGTTATGCGCGCCTCAAGGATCAACAAATCTGATTTGAATATGTTGCTTGACTCAGCTAATGCAAAATTTCAAACATTACTTTTCTGAAAATGGGCTGTACACACCCGCTTGCCCTTGGGTACAAACTCACGAACATGTCGGTAAACTTGTTTAACAACGTGTTTCCAATGTAAAAATCATTACTTTTATCAGGAAGTAAACTCTTATCTATGTCTGTCCGTCAGTTGTCTCCCCGTATTCCAAGCTTTGGTGATGAGCGCACCCGTGTCTTATCAGTCTTATCATTGATTAAGCACTGCGCTGAGGCGATCTACGTGTTTATCTGTGTACTGATATCGCTGCGCCCACAATAGCCAATATGTTTAGGTCGCTGCCACTCTTTGCAACGTAGGGAGAAATGGATAACAACCAGACCTGCCTACTTATCCCAGAGAGGGGTGTAAGAAGGACAAAACATAATATCTGCTACGCACAGCAGAAAAGGAAAGAAAGAAATTATGACAAATGAAAGCACCCAATAAAATCAGTACCACAAATGTACCGATACTGCCGGAGTGAAACAAAGATCGATAGGGGCCGCCCCGTTCTGTCACAGAGAGCAGAGAAAGACCAGGAAACACACGGATACGAGAACTGGAGACAGACATGAAGGAGACAAAGAAGATATGGAAAGATCTTGAGCTGATGGCACAGGACAGGAAGACTTGGTATAAAGCATATGCACCTTATTGAGTTGAAAGGTCATGATGATGGTGATGACTAGGTAACTAAATTACAGTTGATAACGTTGGTGCTTTTCAGTGTTACAAAAAAAAGTTTCAAAAAAGGAGAGGGGGTGGGGGGGGGGGGGGCGCTAAGAGATTTGTGACTTCACGTAAAGGTGGTTCGGGGGGTGGGGGGGGGGGGGGAATCTGCGTTTCTGTGCCGAATTTGGAAAAGGGGGGAGGGTTTAAAGATGGTAAAATTTGCGTGACATCATATGTGGACGACCTCTATCTATCCATATTTTTTTTCTTCCTGTATCTTTCTATATAGTATGCTTATATCCATCTATTTTTCTTTCTGTCTGTCTTAAATTCTGGAAAACCTTTTTGGCTTAATCTGAGTGCTGTACTTGAAGGGTCAGTCCCAAGAAAAATGGACAGACCGAAGACATGCTGGTCAGACGATATTCAGGTAAGACTCCCCTTAGACTGTTAGTAAGAAACGACAAAATAAAGGTTGTGCATGGAACTGGTAACCTCACTATCTAAAACGAATTCCTACATAAACAATCGATACCAGAGTGTGTCCTTTGACGTAGGCTTCCTCAAGGGAACCATCCGCAGTGGTGCATCTGTGCTCCCATAAAAAGCGAAAAAGAAGACTATGATGATGATAATTATGATGAACAAAACCGGATTTAGGTGTTCGTACGCCCCAGTCTACCCAGCTGTAAGTTAGTACCTGACTTTGCTCTTGAGTTAGGGAAGGAACAGGCAGCGATGAAGGGAACTAGTCCCCCCACCTCTCGATGCTGGACCTAGTATGGTGAAATCTCTAACACTTCACTCCCCTACGGCAGAATCTGCTAAGGGACTTTACCTTACCTTTAGGCCCTAGGCACTTTTATTCCGAAATATGCTGTAAACGGGGGTTAAAAGGGGAGAAATAACTGCTCCCTTCATTCGTAGATCTCCAACAATGTCGTAGGCCCTGTCGTAGTGCAGCCATAGTCTTATCGCTATTTTATAAAATCTTCACCGCGCTCATGAAATCTCAGGAAACACCGTTTGAGCCACACAATTGTTAGGCGGCTGCTGATTGGCTGGGTGCAGATAACCACGGATGCCCTTGTGACCGCGAGATTGGAAGCCATTTAAAAGTACGGATTTTGGCTGGAAAATCCTTTTCGCTTCACCAGACCCCAGCCATCTAGATCGAGAGCGGTGAGAATTTCCCCTTGTTCTAGGGTAGTCAAAGTAGCGTGGCTTGACAAGGGAATTCAAAAGTGCGAGGTTAACAGAATCTGGTACACGGCTTCTTCATTGTTAGAACCACTGTGTACCATCGGACAGAAAAAGACTGTACAGTCTGTGTACGTCCGGCTGATTTGTGTGACCTTGCCACCGCCAGATCACTAAACCCACGTGGCAGGCAGCGTGGTCGTCTTCATACTTCGTACCCATAAGTATTTTTATTTCTCAGTCTTGTGGAGCATTTCCATTGAATGCTAATAGTCCTGAGAAAATCCACATCCATAAGCAGTTTATGCAGGTCCTGAGAATTGAATATTTTGTATTCAACGTCAGTAGTCGAGGTGCTCACGTATCCAGATTAGCCCTCGATATTCGACAGTATAAGTAATATTACTGTGCTGTGAATCCGCTGCCCCGAACAAATTAGGTAGTTCCAGGACAGCGTTAGATTACTGGCCAGTGCACTCCGGTTATTATCTACCCAGTTTATCAATTCCTCACGGGAACCAAGAACAGCAGTTATTAATCTTTATTGAAACCAGGAACAGTAGTTATTAATGCTGTATTGAAACCAGGAACTGTAGTGTATTAATGTTTTATCGAAATCAAGGACTTTAGTAGTACTAGTATACAATAGAGGAGGACGCTCCAATTTCTTTTATCGAGAACTCTTAGTTATAAGTAGTCCTCATATTTTAAATATTTCACCTGTGGTTATGGGTTTAATTTTACTATAATCTCTGCTCTAACCACCACCATCATCATCACTTAATCCTTTTCTTCTTTCTTAATGTACATATACGTATATCTATATACTCACCATATTTAGATAATAAATAGTCGTTGTTGTGCGTGTGTGAATTTACCACTAGTGCTGCATGTATCTGTCTAGTGATATAAATATAGATTGTAATTCTTCCTTTGGGGAGTGGGGGCTTGTCTGTCTAAGATCACAGAGTGGACCTTGTCGCAAGAGTTCCAAGAATTCCCTATCATTGTCGCCAGGATTACTTCTTTAAAGAGGATTCGCTTTCTCTGTATCACCTCTGTATCTCATGTAGGTGTCTCTGTCACGAGCCAATTCTGAGAACCTATAATATTTTATTCAATACTTTTTCATAAGTCAGTTAGACTTAACATTTGCTGCGACAGGCCCTGTGTCTAATATGGGTAATCCGACCAAGATGATGATGATGGTGGTGGTGAAGATGGCGCATCACTCCACATTACTCACTTCATGCGTGAGACTCGAAGGACACCCCATGTTCCAAAGAATGAATAGGCTAGGAAGAGGCAGGCTCAAGCGAACTAACTTTGTGGCCAAAGCAAAAGAAAAAAATAGCAAAAATACCATGCTAGCAAGGTCAGTTGCAAAGAAAATACCAACAAGCACAACTATCCCACTGTGGAAAATAAGATGCTTTCCTGAGTTAAAATCTGATATTCCAGGCATTGAAAGTAAGGGAACACAGACAGAAACACAAAGAAAGTGTATAGCAACCAAGTATAATAATAATAATAAATTCTTTAAGCGCCAAACACGGCGCATAAGGCAGAAACCAGTGCTCTCCAGGTTGTTCGTTGTGACGCCACTCCTCTTAGCTCTTGCACATTATTTAGGCCCAACGTTCTTCCTTCTCTTATTATTGTTCTTCTGAGTGTTTCTTTTGGTCTTCCTTTTTTTCCGCTTACCCTCAGGAACCCAAGTGAGCGCCTGTAGTGGTATTCTGTTGTTTTGCATTCGTAGGACATGACCGATATATGACCATCGTCTTTTCCTTATATAGTCGGAGACATATTTCTGCCTAGAGTCTTCTCTTATTTGTCGATTAGTCTTGAATTCTTTCCAACTGATGTTCATGAGTTTTCTAAGACATTTAACCAAGTATATTGACCAGAAATTCTTAGCAAAGCTTTGGACACATGCATATACTGATGGTTCAGCAAAAAATGCAGTTGAAAATGGGGGTGCCGGCATCCTCATAAAATTAAAGAATAGAATCCACTCTATGGCAATTGCCACTGGCAAATACTGCAATAACTTCAGTGCCGAAGCAGAAGCCCT